>VWZW01000833.1:179690-273517 GCA_013397115.1 Edolisoma coerulescens | reverse complement strand
AGGCGGTTCCTCAGAAACCTCAGCTCGGCCCTGAGGGGATTCCCCCTCAGCCCAGCCCAGCCCAGCCCAGCCCGGGCATGAGGCGGTTTTCCCTCTGCCCAACTCAGCTTGGCCCTCACGGTCCCCTCAGCCCGGCTATGAGGGGGTTCCCCCTCAGCTCACCTTAGCCACGCCCCTCAGCCCGGGTCTCACCTACTCAGCATCACCAGCGCAGTGGGACCAAGTAATGAATTCCCTTATCTACCTTTATTATTCTTCAGCACTGCACAACGGGCTTCAAACACATGGGTGGGTGGAACTGTGGAGGTAGCTGGAAAAAAAACAAACCCACCACATAAAACCAATGGCTCCAGCACTACCGGCTTGTACCCAACAATGAACTCCATGTGGGCTGTGCAGGCCCACCCTCAGATGTGAGTTTTAAGAATAAATCTGTAGAAAAGTTCTCGCCTATCCTGAGTGCCCAGAGCTGTCTCCAGTCACATGGGCTGGCAGGGAAGGGACAGTGTGAAGCAGGGCGAGAGCACACTGGGATGTGCCACCGACCTCGTAACTTCCTGCTTGGCCCCAGATGATTTTCCTACTGCACAGAAGCAGCTTCACGAACAACACACATCTTCAAAGGAAGTAAAATTGCTCTGGAGTTCCCCCCACTGCAAACAGTTCCATCCCGCTCCCTATAAAGTTCCACCTTTGAGCTAAGAACGGCCAACAAACATTTCATTTCAAAAGGAGAATCTTCAAAGAGATAAAAGTGTTCACAACCAGAGTGGCTCCAGCCTGTCATACCTGTCATAAAACTACAAAAGGTAACTAAAACCAGAGAAATAGAAAGACTGCTGGAGAGCCAATGCATGTCCAAGAACGGCATGTTACAATTTCAGATTTCTCTCAGTTTGTTGATCTTACCTAAGAAAACGTGTCATGATTAAAGCCTGTATCTCCGGGGTATTTAAACAAATCCCCACTGCCTTTCTCTGAGGAACGCAGAGCTGCTCGCAGCACAGCCCGTGTGTGTGTGCTTGGCATACCTGGCTGTGTCACACCCTACCCATCAATGACACCAGGTTCAGAGCATGCCAGAAATCTGGTGAGATACCACCAACGTAACCCTCAGGATGCTACCAGAGAAAAGGGCACTTTTTGGTGAGTCAGCTGCAATTCAGGGCTGTTTGTGCAACACCACTGAGGAAAGGAGCAAACACTGTTTCCAGTGATACGCGGCACTCCCAAATAGTGAGAGGTGACATTTTAACATTGGGAATGGGTCTGCACAGATGTTCCAGAGTTCATTTCAGTAACAGAAACAACATATCTGGTTTAATGATAATGTTCAGGTTGACTTGTTGAAGTCTAGAGAATAATTTTTTGCTCCATAGCAGCATCTGCAGTTCAGATGTGATTACATGGGAACAGTTATATTGACAAAAGTGCTTATTCACATCCCTACAAATTTCAGAATTCTAGCGGTGTACTTAATTTGGTTAAGTGACACTGCTCACACATTATATAGCCCAAAAGGAAACACAAAAACCAAACCAAACAAACAAACAAAAAACAAACCAACCAAAACCAACAGAAAATGGTAGAGCTGAAAAGAAGGAAAAGAAAGAAAAAAGGAAACGAAAAAATAAGGGGGGAAAAGGGAAAAAAGAAGTAAAATGTCTTCACAAGGACCACCCAACTTGCCCAGCAGTGGAGGCAAAACTCATGGGTTTTTTAACATATCAGACACATCAAGCACTATACATAGATGAACTGCAGGTTCAAGGAGTTCCACAGTGAGCAGCCAAAGTGAGCAGCAAAGCCAAAGGAGCCCTCAGATACTAATTGTCTGCTCCACAGTCTATTCTACTCTATTTATCTCAATGCTTGGTCTACCCCAGGCTCTGCACACAGAAAACAATGTTCAGAAGATGTCAATGAGATTAAAAGGTAAGGTAAAATTAAAGACCTTAGTCCTTCAGATCAGATGGCTCTCCTGAAAGCAGCTAAGAAAGCACAGTTTTCTTAAGGAACGAGTGTTTAATTTCATTTTTTCTTTTCATTTAACCAGTATCAAGCACACAAACACAGCTAACACTGAAGCCAAGGTGGCTTAATGCACATTAGAATAACTGCCTAAAAAGACTGGGGAGTGACTTCTCCAAATCTCCTCAATCCATCAAATCCCCAAGAAAAGAAAAAACCATCCCAAACACCAACTTACTATTAAAGGTCAACATATATGTTCCAAAGTTCAGGCAGATTTCTGATGGCCATTGAACATGGAGCAATGCAGGACCAAGCTGAAGGAGCTTGCAAGTGCATCCTTTTATTTCTGATGCAGAGAGATACGGCGCGAGCCCGCATTGCCCTCACCAAGGCCTGCGTCCACTAGGATGCCCTCGGCAGTCCTCGCCCCGACCCACTCTGCATTGGGCACCCCAGCTGTCACTGGGTCAGCTGCTAGCTGAGAACTGTGCTGCAAACTGAGTTGCCGGGCTCTTACCGGGGCAGCCACTAGCTTATCACGCTGGGAAAATGCTTAACAGGGATCACTTGCTCGATGTTGAGAGGTGCCAGCGGAGATAAAGGGGGAGAGACAGGTCTGCTGCATGGATTCCAGGAGTTTATTCTCCCGAAGGGTCCAGGGGCAGGAGACCTGGAACAAAGGAGGGTACAAGGCTTTTATAGGGGACAGGGGGGGTGGAGAGAGGGGGAATAGCCAATAGGAAAAGGGGACATGGGAGGAGTTGACAGGGAAACAGCCTATGGGGATAAAACAGAGGAGGGGTTTACACAGGCAACCAATGGGGTACTGAGGAGGGAGAACATTCTGGAACATAATACATATGGAACAGAGGAAATACATAAGTATGAACTTATACATAAAACTGGGAGGGGAATACACAAACCTATGAGCTAACATAATGCAAATTTAGGTTGCAAGGGGCTGTGGGAACTCGCTCTAACTGGAAGGTGGATTTCAGGGAGTTGCGGTCTGCTACAGAGAGAGGTGTCAGCTCAGAAACAACCAGAAATACAGCACAAAGATATTGGTGGGGCAGTGAGTTACATGGACACGCAGGGTCTCGCAGCCAACCCTAACACCTTCAACTGTACATGGAAAACTCACAAACCAACGCAGAATATGCCAGTGCATCTGTGTCATGAGATTTATGTAAAGGGAAAGCAGAGGGAACTGGAAAAAATGTGATAGGATGGTCTTTACTGGCAGGATGAATCATATAACTGAACTGCTTTTAAGAGGAACAACACAGATTCTAGCTCAGAGACATTGCTGGGCTTGGCTGTTAACAGGGTGTTGAGAGGCAGTTTGATTACACAGTGCAAGTTCCTACATGGGGAGAAAAATGCCAGTTTTAAGAGCTCTAATCAAGGGGGGAAAGGCATAGCAAGAACCAGAACAATGCTGAGAGCTGGAGTTAGAAAAATTCTAATGAATCATCTGGTTCACATTTGTTACAGACTGAATATCTTCTGGAACAAAATGCTAAAGGAGGAGTGTATTCTCTATCCCTTTATGTCCTTCGATCCAAGTTTGATTGCCTTTCTAGAAAGTGCATTATTGAATTCAGCATGAGCTATTGCACTCCCTGCAGAGAGAATGGGCTGTAATTTGATGATACAGGAGGTCAGGCTAGGTGGGTTAGAGTCCTAGCCCTGGAGGTACAAGTTCTTACTCTGCTTACCAAGCACGCATTTTCTGCATCTACCTCAGTCATTAGATTGAGCTGAGAAGAAGCCCCTAGGAAAGCACATGACAACAACCTAGTCTTGAAATGGTGACTGTAAACCAGGTGTCTCCACATAGCCCAGGTGATAAAGATGGACAGCATCTTCCTAGGTACTGGGAATACTATGTTTTGTCTAAAAGCTAGGAATCTCCTTCATACTGGGATCACTACCAAGGGGTGTGTGCATACATTGAAAAGCAACTCAGCTAGCTCATCTTTCTGCTTCTTCCATGTTATGCATGTCATCTCTGCTCCAGAATGAGCTCTGGCCAGTTCCTGCAGAATTGAGCTAACAGGCATTAGTGGGACTGAGAGAATCAGCAGCCTTCCTGGTCTCTGAAAGCCCCTCAGCCCATACCCCATTGCTGTCTGGTCCCAGTGGCCACAAACACAACGCTGTCCAGGTGAGACCAAAGCAAACCAGGCACTAGTCCTGCGCTGAGGGAACTTGTAGGCATCTGGCTGCGTATTCAGTGAGGAAAGAACAGACTCACTTGTTAGTAGCCTTGCTCTTTCCCAGTGCAGTCAACAGAGCTTATCCCTTCAGGGATTATTTTCTTCCTTTCAGTGTTTTGTTAGTGTCTTAAAAGCTTGAAAATGTTTATTTTAGTTTATCCTAGTCTGCACTTATTGATTTTTCCTCATCTCCAGAGTTCTAGAGAGGGTCAGTATGAGCAGAAGTGCTTCTGTTTGACAACAGCTGTAACTTATCTTTGAGGAAACAAACCCACATTCGCCAGTGCACCAATATTAACTTCAGTGACATAGTCCAGTAGCTGGTCCAGGGGCTATGCTTGGCCTGCAGGAAGCTTATGACCAGACTCCCACCTTCTCTCCCAATGGGACATGGATGTTTTCAGAGAAGAATGGGGGGTTGGACCACCTGTGGAAGACAAAACCCAGATGTGATCTCTGTTGATAACCAAGCTGGACCTTACCTAGTTTAAGCAGTTTCTACAGGCTGAGGAACTGGACCATCAAGAGAATATCACATTGCCCTTTTAGAAATAATGGAAATTATCTCTAGCCCAGCTTGTTTAAAATCCAGATTTCTTCTTCAGTTAATAAAAATCTTGGGAAAGAAAACCACTTTTTTGTCTTCAGAAAGTCACAACAATCTCTAAGCCAGAACTGTCAAAGGGCTGGAGTCTCCCTGAAGTAATGCTTTGCCAAAATGTACACCAGTGTAGCCACTACCATTATCAGGAGCAGTAACTGCCTACAACAGTCTAACATGTTCAACTGTAAATAATTATGACTCAATGCTATTATTGTCCTTTTCCTGTGTTTTGTTTTATCTGATTCAAAATCAGAACTCAAACACAGACACACAGAGACACCCAGCTTCTCACTTAAGAAAAATAGAGCTACGCAGAATACCACACTACAGGATCACAAACCCCAGATTTTGGGTTATCCAGATATAAGCCTTAAACTGACCAAATTCTATGAAAAGTTTTATCATCAGGTGGTCATCAAGGCTGTGAGAGCAAAACACAGGACAATGACACAACTGTCTCTAGCACTGTGCATTCTTGGGCTTCAAACAGATTGCAGCTCTGTAGAACAAGAATCACAACCCTGCAATTATACACCTACATTCCCATTATGCCCATGGTTATCTCTTGGCTTCATTTTTCTTCACAAATTTGTCATCTGAATTAACCTGTGTTACTGACACTTGATATTACACAGTAGCATTTACAAGCTCATCCAGCTCAGAGGTTTCTTGTGAGAGATGCTGTACCAGGGAGATGTGACAAGGATACAGCAGCTCTCCCAAAGCTGTGAAGGGGGATATACATTAGCACCTATCTCCATGTTTTCCAGCAGTCACTCTCTTAGACAGGCTCTCTACTCTAAACTTCCTCTGGAGACCACCCTCTGGATCTCGCTATTTAATGCATTCAATACTCATTGATGTGAATAACCTTCTGGTCCTCGTCCATTTCCCTCTATATTCACATATGACACGTCTCACTGAGGAGAGCTCTGGACACTGACCATGGCACCTCCAGAACAGTTTAATTAAGCAAAGAAGATACGACCGGCGCCCCAAGATGCACAAAAGTTTTAAAATCTCTCAGAAGCCAAATTAGACTTAATATTGAAAGTGTAGCAGTGTTTTAATTCCTTGAATTCAACAGAAACGTGAGGGAGGCAAAGACAGTGAATGACAAGAAAAATCCATGAACAGAAGCTGGCATCCCCAGGCCCAGTTCTGTTCTGATCCTCACACTGTTGTGCTTGAAAAGATGAATTGGATGCAGAAGAATCAGTATTTCCATGAAAACATTTCGCTTTTGCAACAATACAAACAGCTGCTCTCACCCTCCACTACAATCCTACATAAATGCTGGAATATTTGTTTGTGAATTTTTCAGTTACATTTGTATAGTGTTCCAGGCTGCCTGGCATAGCATAGCTCATGCCAACCAAAATCAAATTAAAGGGAAAAAAACCCCACACCAAAAAAACCCCACACCAGAAAAACCCCAAGCACTCCAAACAACCCTGTTCTCTCCACTCCCAGAGGCAGTTGGTACAGGAGGCAAACACTGCCACTGTCCTTTGTGATTTCTTAGCAAATGGCCTTTGATGTTCAGGTTTGTTGAATGCCATGATCCATCTCTAGAAGTCCTGGCCTTCATTATACTCAGAGGAATCTTAATGCTCCAGATAAATGGAGTTTGTGGTCTCACCTCAGGTCCCAGCGGAGACTACAATTACTAGTATGCCACATTTTTGGCAAGTTTTGTCCTGTTTGAATGAAGGATGTAGGCACTGAACTTCTGCCTCCGCCCACTGGAGAAGTCAGGTTCTGCAGATGGTAAGATGCATCTTTGCTGTTAGTCCCACTTCTCAGAACAGCCAAATACTTGAGGTCTGATTAACTAGCATTTAAGAACCCAGTGTGGAATGGATAGCTACAGAAATAGCATTCTTGCACTACCCCAGCATTTTAGGAAGGGACTGCCAGATCCATGTGGGAGCAGAGGAATCCCAAAACAATAAGGACAGACCCAGCAGCTACCAATTCATAAACAGCTTCCTGGCATCTTACAAAAGGGCTCAAGCCATGAGAAGGGGATCCTTGCAAAAACAACATTAACAGAAATGGTTCCACTGCTTTGCTTTGCCCATGTGAGGACAGGTAAAAGATGAGGTCACACAAAGTGGAACAGGCTGGAACTGTACAGCTCTAACTGTGGTTTACTCAATCGAATTGACTTAACTCATTTCAAGACCAAATTTCCTCGAGCAACTTTGAAAATTCTGGATTAATACTAGTAGCTGTAATTAGGGCTGAGCATTCATTGCCCCAGACACTGTCCCCAAAATTACAAGCCCAGTCCCATAACATCATGTGCTTTATGTTAGTACATCATCAGGGTCACTTGAATTTATAGGGCTCCAAGCAGACTGAAGCATTTTCAGTTAAACAAAATACATTTGTAACCTCATCACCCAAAGGGTCAATCTGGGCTTTCCGAAGAGGGGATTATTTCATTTCACACTTAGTAATTTTCATGCCTTTTCAGCATTTACAGTGAAGCCATTTGGTTTACAATAGGATATTGGCAATGCAGCCTTCTAGACTACCGGCAATTACATCCTAGGACTGAATGGTTGCCTACAATTCTGTGGGACAGGATTTGTCAACCAGGTACATAGGATGGAAGGAACCAGCAGTTATTCCTAGTGGTTCAACACTTAGTTCAACAGTTTCAAGCTCTGAAGTCCACACTGGTGACTGATTCACTTGATCAAACAGAACAGAACACGCAGGGGTTGCTTCACTGGTGGATTGCCCTGCCCAGCTTGTAAAGAGACCAAGAATATCTGTCAAAGAGCTCTTTGTGTATCACAGCAAATTCTATACCATGAGCATTAAAATAAAAAAGAAAGCAAAAGAAAGGCAGTCCTTCTTCAAAGCTAAAGTGCTACTCCAAATTTAGAAAGCTGAGCTAGGTTTCTACCCAAGGTAGCAGTGGTTGCAGGTGCTAGTGAGATGCTTTGAAGGGAATCACAGTTTGAATGTAGTCAGGATCAGGGAATTTAAGAGCAATTTGAGAAAGAACATCCAAATTATTCTCAGATCATTCATGTCTTGAAAGAGAAAGAATGAAGTTCTCAATCCACTGCCTAGGTAAAGTAACATAGGGTAAGGGGTAGGTAGATTTGAACTTACCTCTTATAGAATGGAGAGATAAGGGAAAGAAAAAAAATTAGATAGATGCTAAGTAAAGGGATATGTGCTGCCAATTATAAAGTTACCTGCACCTCTGGACATTATTAGCATTTTCTATTTCTTAGTGCAAATAATCCTGTATCCTAATAAGAGAAGCTTTAAATTAGGCTTCATTTTTGACACCAAAGGGAACTGCCCCCTTAACTAAACTTTGGTTGTGATTCATGTAGGTGTGCTTATACCTGGGTTGTCTTTCTTGTATGCAAACAGAATATAGCCAGTGAGTGCTTGGTGTTTTAACAGGGATTGTTTCACAAAGCTGAAACAATTGTGAGCCCAACTAGTCAAGAGAAGGGTTAGAGAATGGTAACAGTCTAGAAAGCCACTCACTGAGAAAGAGGCTACAAAAAATGTACTATTACCATACAAAGGACAAATTTTGATAACTTGGAATATAAAAATAAAACAAGTTGATAACAAAGCAAAAGGACACAAAATATTCTGTAAGCAATATTTTCATTTTCCAGTCTATTTTAACATAAAAGCAGTGCTGACAACATACTGCCTCCTCGTTAGCTAATGGGATAAAGCTGCCAGCAGCAGACCAGGCTGCAGGCTGAAGCTACGGAGGCCTAGACAGAGCTTCACAGGTTGTAGAAAAAGCTGGATGAGGGTGCTCTGATCTGCTGACATGAGACTTGCTGATAACTAGTCACAGAGAGAACTTCCAGGAGCCTGGAAGGATGCTCATGTTGTGCCAGTATTTTAAACAGAAATATTGGCCTGCCAGCCAGGCATCAGTCCTGAGTAAAATAGCGTAAGGACTGACTTGATTAATAGGAAAACAGAGGGATCATATAATTAGTACCAACAAACAAGTGTTTATTAGAAGGTAGAACTTGCCAAATGAATTTGATTTTTATTTTAATGGGATCAAAAGTTTCCTTGCCTGCTGAGAGGTATCAGTGTCACTGGACTGGACTCTTGCACACTTCACTTGGTATTATGTGACATGCTGATCAGGGAACTATGGCAGCTGAGACTTACCACGACACATTAAATGAATTAAACCTGGCTATACAACAAGACACACAATAGAAGTGGGGATATTTTACTAAGGATAATTCTGAAGGAGTTCCCCAGGAATTTCAGCTCTATTCTCCTTAATACATTGTTGGCAACAAGGGAGGACACAATCAACAACCATGTCCTAATGCTACAGCTTTTAGTAAATGAGGACAGCAGAGCTCACTGCTGGAATGATGTGGGTTGCTTGGCAAGCTGGAATGTTTTAGTGTCTAAGAATATAGATCTGAGTCTTACAGCCAAAGGATCCTGCTTTGGAAAGCAGTCCCTTTGGAAAGGTCACTAGACTGACAGCAAGGAGCCCAAACTTCAGGGCTTCCCAGCACAGAGCTGTAAGGAAATGGGCTCTCAGCACTGGAACTGGAACAGGCAGTGAGTGCTGTCACTGTTCAATTGCGGTGTCACATCTACCCCAGACACAGCAAGTGCAGCTTTGTTGACTGCCACTCAGGAAGGCTGTTGATAAACAGAAGAGCACTCAGGAAACAGCTGCAAGAAAGATGAAGGGGCTGGGAATGATGTTTGATAACAACAGATTCAAGAAGCACACATGGATTTGGATTTTTAGGGCAACGGCTGATTTGCACAGGGTTCTGTGCATGTACGTAGGAAGACTAATTCAATTGTTACAGTTGTCTGTGTGACAAAACTGTAGAAAAGCCCTGACCAGCTGGATACAAACAGCAAAAAAGGCACATGTTTATTAGTAACGAGAATAATTAGCTGGAGCAATTCACCAGCAATTGTAGCAATTCTACTTTACAAAAAATTATTCAAGTCAAAATTAGATATTTTTCTAAAACCTGTGTAGTTCAAACAGGACCAAATTTACAGAAGTCTACAGCTAAAACATACAGGTTATCAGATTAAATGGGCAGAAATGGTCTCATCTGCTCTAATCATCTGTTTTTAAATAGAGACAAATTCAAATATATATATACATATGGATATATATGTATATGTATATACACATATATATAAAATAAGAATAAATCTTAGGGCAAGTGTTTCTGTTTGTTCAAATGCTTTTTTCTTTCTGAGCAAGTGCAAAGATAGAAAAAATGGCTTTAACTGCAGTGGCAAGTAGTGCTACTGAGGAGCATAAATGCCAGCTGTTCTTATCACTTGTCTATTTCTATGCTCATTGCTGCAAAGCATAATGAACCACAAGTGATATGTGGCAAGAGGGCAAGGTTTGTAAGCTTTGCTAAATAACAGAGAATTACAAAGTCAGAACAAAGCTAGAGGGCATTGCTTAAGTGCTTAATTCTCAAGAATAGAACAAACCTCTCAGGATTGCTGTTTCCAACTAGCTCTTTTTAGCAGCTAATTCTTCTAAGATGTATATCAGTGTAGCTACTGCTCATTTGAGCTGCTGGAGCAGGTCAAACCTCATCCTGGTATGTAACCTGCAGCAAGACTAGTCATACAACCATGTAAAAGGAGCAAGGTAAACTAAATCTGCACATGTAGCACTGGAAACTGTCACTCTCCTGCTGTTTAGGGACATCTGCCTGAACACCTGCAAAACCCTACTTCCTTTCAAAGCACCACATCCCAGACACCCTTAAGGTAATGTAGCCTCTGACAGATCAATTCTTGCCACATCACAGTTTACTACTGGGCGTTCACTAGCAGACAACTTCACTGTAAAGAGGGCTGGGCTGTATGTTGGAAATACCCACTCCAGCAGGAAGAATATTGTAAAGTTTCCAACCTGCATCATTTCCTAAAATGACTCAAGCAGCAATATTCACACAGATGTATCCTATGGCATATTTTACAAATTCCACACGTTCATCAGTATAGTTGAAAAGAATATTAAAAATAAAACCTTTGCAACCAAAGTCCATATCTTGCAATGGAGGATCTGGTTCAATGCAACTGTAGCTCAAGTTTTCCTGCCATTCATAAACTTCACAAACTGCCATCAGCAGTTCCTGTAATTGAATTAGAGCCAGACTGTAGAATCAGGAAACATATTATCTACTCCAAGAGGATGACGATGTAGGCACATGTTCTTTCAGAATGCATATGTTCAACATTGGTTCCCAGGCAGGTCTGAAAGCATTGTAGCAAAATGTGCATTGGCCTGAAAGCTGCCCTGTTGTCCCCAAAAAGAGAGGTGAGTGGCCTTTGGCAAATACTGGTGGAGATAACCAGACTCCGCCTGAATGCCGCTTCTAAAAAAATAGTTCTGTTTCCTGCCACCTAGAACAAAATTATTGTCTTGTGATGGCACCTGGTTCTTTTAATGTCAACTTGTTCAGCTGTATCTGCATTATCCTTTCCACAAAACATGGGGCTGGAAAGGCCTTCCACACCTCCATTTTCTAGAATAAGTTTCTTCTCTCCACAGCACCAGTTTGGAGGCTCTATTTCAAAGTCTCCCTGTTCTGAGAGTTTTAGGTATTTATCTTGTTTCAAGACCAAGTTTATGCCTGGCCCAGTCATACCCTTTTGCTCTTTGACTTATGCTATCCTTTGGTTTAAAAATGTTTCTCTTCCTGTGGTTCGTTCCTGCAGTATATTTATAGATGATAGACTCTTTCCTTCTCTCGTCAAAGGGGTTTCTAGGGTTACTGGGAAATTAAGAACCTTTTTCTGCACTTGTTTCAGAGCGAAGTACCTGCAAATCTAGTTAAGACTTCATTCCTGCTTTGTATGATGCATTAATAACCCCTCATCCTTCCCCGATTACCAGGACTGCAATTGCATTTTTCCCACCTGGCAGGTCAGATCCAGCCTCTGATGGGCCCTCCCATCCTTCTCCCCCATCTGATTACACTTACATGCCATGTACAGTGGAAATTCTCTTGCTCTGTGGACTCATAATCACGTGTTTTGCCTTGCTGAATTGTATCCATTTCAATTCCATTACATTGTAAAATTCTCCCTGAAAGTAAACCAATACAAATATTAAATAATATCACATGTATTGTTAGGAACACCATTACTCTCTACCCTCACCTCATTTCCATGCTGTCTGGTTTGTCTTCTCTACCTGTATGGTTCTATTCTCAGAGGACAAGTCTGTCAAACACTTTTTGCTGCTATATTCCAGTTCCTTTGGAATGCTGGAGTGAAAAGTGCTATACTTGGGCAAGATCCTAATAATAATTGTGCAACAGCTGACAAAGAAATTCCAGACCTTTATCCATATTCAAGTATGCTGGTTTCCCTAATCAATTCTCCTTTTGAAACAGAAAATCTGAATCGCAAACCTACTTTTGTTTATCTTTGGAGTTAATTTAAATAGAATCAATCTTTGATCACCCCAGCTAGCATAATGTTTTTCAGCAACCTCTTTATCATATCATTAACACTTGGAAGAATCATATTTGAAGTCGTATCATCCCTTGTTGATTCAGGCATATTTTGATGAGGAAAATCTATTAGATATTATATCCAGGGCTATCTGACCTCGCATTGATGAGCATTTGCTCTCCAGTCTATTATCTGGGAGGTTTGTCTTTGTGTGATAGTCCTCAGTAATATATGGCTCTTCAATAACACCACAAAGATTTTGCCCAGATATCATTCTGATAAAAGAGAGAAGCCTTCTAGCACCAACAGGCAGAACATTTTATCCATGCAGTCCTTCATGGTTCCTTGCCGCCTGCCTTGTCCTGAGCAAAAGACAGAATGGGAGCAGTTGTCATGCTTGGAATTTTCTAGATAATACAGATGGGTTTCAGAGAAGTAATTTAGACAAAATCCGGGTTACAAGGAAGATTGAGAAGTTTGAAACCACACCACAGAGTCAACCTCTTATGCCGGAACAAACAAATAACAGGGCACCTGCCATTAGTTCTGTTTGCACAGGTGTTAGACTGTGCCCCAGCCAGACACCAGCCAGAAGGGAATAGCTGGGAAAGCTGATTTTATTATTCATTCACAGAAATATTTTCTACGATGAAAAAATAGGCTCAGTGATACCCTTGAATCTGAATCTCCAGCTTCTGCTTATAAAAGCAAAACCAAGGCCTTAGAAATAATACTGTTGAAAAATGGTGCCGCATCTTTCTCTCTGAAGAAGCCACAACTTGTTGAACTGTGAAGTCCTTCATAATACACAAGCCACAGCACTTTTATTACCACAAAGCAGCTGGCCCTTGATAGCACATGAATGTGTTGTGGGTTTTCTCTTCCATAAAAATATTTTTAGCATTTGGGTTTTCCCTGATTTTTGGGGGACTGCACTCCCTGAGGAATAGGTGGTGGAATGAAATGAACTTTCTCATATCTGAGCACCATGGGAATAGCTCTGCCCTCTGCATCCAGCCCATGGAGAAGTGTGCCATAAAAACAACATCGCTAACTAACTGACTTAAATTGCAGCTTTCCTCCCAAGCACTTGGAAACATCCTCCTCCCACACAAACATGGTAGAGCTGATTTACAGCTTGTTTGGATCTCACAGGTAGGAGATGATTTACTTTTGTCAGTTATCAGCAAGAGGGTGAGAAAAACTAGTTTTATAGGAGGCAAAACCCGAGCTGACTCCAGGCCATAAGAATGCTCTGCTCCATCTAACCAGCTCACTGGAGAGGTGTGGTTTTGGCACAGCATCGGGAAAAATTATACCAGATAAATAAATGCAGTTCTGACAGATTCCATTCCTGTCCCTGGACAAGCTGTTTCACTTCCTTTGTTTCTCCATTCAATAGGCGCCCAGCCAAAGTGTCCTCGAAGAGATTAGACTGACCATTTTGGTGGAAACAAGGCAAAAAATGAGGCCAAATGAGTGCAAGGCTTTGCACAGATAAACCCACTGGAAGGCTCACTTTTTCACAGGCACTTTAAAAATAAATTAGTAGTGTCCCTTTCAAGGTCCAATCAAACATCTGTAGGTCCAAACAAACATCTATAGGTTATACCTGTACAACTCTCTCATGCTGACAATCTATGAGAATTTCTAAGGGGAACTCAATGTCTGTAATCATCTTTAAAGTGATGCAGAAATACTCAAGCATCCAGTCAGTCCCAATATGATACTAGGTGGGCAGTGAGTTACTCTGCTGGGCTCCAATGAGTCTGAGCAGCTGGAAAGCAAGTGACTAGGAAAGCTCCCACCACAAATTGATACAACAGGAGTTCCCTCAGATACTATATAATGGCTATGGAGACATCCCAGTGGCATTTTAATTCCTTACATAGGAAATCCAAGGCTAGATGACAATTTCTTCCAGAATCATCATCTAGGTTTGTAGATTCAGAAAGAAGGGATCCCTTCAGAAAGGGTGTACCAGCAACCTGACTTGTCCTTCTGGTCCTTCAGAGTAGGAAAGAGCTTCAGGTCAGGTGTTCTGCAATGGGAATGTATCTATCTACTCATGGTCAGGCCTCAAACAAACAGATACAGCTACAATGACACGGTCTGCTCTGTGAGGAGGCAAAACACTGGGAACAAATCAAAGCAAGCTACTTCCATGGGACTTGCTGCAAGGACAAAACATTTTATAGCTACAGATTTATATGCAGGAGCAGAGAAGTAGACAGGAGTTTTAGTTAAACTATTTGAATGCTTCATAAAAGAAATTGCAGGAGAGTCACACCATGTTTTGGATGAAGCAGTGTCCCCTCAGGAAATGATCCATGAGAGCTGCTCCGGGGTGCAAGTGGAGGAGCGCCATCATCCTGGCATGCGGAGGAAGGGGCAAGGTCCTGCCCCGTGGGTGTTTGAGGTAGAACAAGCCCAGGAGCACAAATATTTCTGTCACTGCATCATTTTTACCCCACTGAGCAGTCTGGTGGCACTTCCAGATTCTTCAAATTGCCATGAGGCATCCAACTAATTTTCTATGCTTCTCTCATAACTGAGTTCATACTGCAAGCCTGGAAACAGAGCTAGACTCCACCAGGTCCATGCTGCCCAGGGTTAAGTCTTCTCCTCACACCTCATATTAAGCACATTATAAGAAAGCACAAGAACATGCTCCCGTTTCCCAGTGGCAGCAGGACTTCAGCATAGCTTGCGAAACACTTTGCATGTTTCCGATAGCAGGTGCAATAGAAACATTATTTACCACTATATTTTCCTGGCATCTTTCCTAGATCTTCCACGGAGCAGATGGAGAATGAGCAGCACTAACGCTGAGCTGTGGGTGCAATCATTCACACATGCCTAATACTCCTCTGAGTAGCAATCACTACTTTCAGTATGGAGAGTGTGCTTACTGTCACTACAAGAGCCAGAGCCCTTCCCTTGCTCAGCAGCCCAGGAAACACTGTTCACAAGCACTCCCTGGTCACTTGGAAGGGGCTCCTTGCTGCCACGAGCTCAGAGAGACCAGGGCTGAGAGCTACAACACAAGAGCAGTGATGAGGAAAAATATGTGAAGTATTTTCCTGCACCCCCAGGGGACAGGTCACAGTTCTATTAGCATGAAGCAAGAGAAAGGAGGGGAGAAGGCTTTGAGTATTGTAATCAAACCACCTCGTAGGACAAAGGAAATGCTCTGTTTCTTGCAGAATAGTGTGAGCAAGCAGATGCATTAGAAGTGACAAATCTCACATCCCCTGAGATGCTTCCTCACCTTTCGTTTCCCAGCTCCCAGAAGGCCAAGAGCACTTGCCCTGTACACAATCCAGGAGCGGTGTGCTCAGCCTGGGAGGGCAGCAGCAGGTGCAGAGCACACCTTCACGGGGAATGTTCCACTGGGTGTAACCGTGCACTGCCCTCATGGCTGTGCTCAGCCTGGAACACAAGTAAGGTTTTCCCGGATCAGCCCAAATTTCTTGTAAAAAGTGTCAGAACAAATACAAGGGGAAAAATACACAAAGAAAATTGGAAGTATTTGTATAGTGAACTTGTATAGTGAAGCTGTTACACCAGCTCAGTCACAGCAGTTTAAATGCATATCCTGGTGAATGCTGGCATTCCTTTCCCGTGTTTACTGGGTTCCCAAAGCTAATACCCTGCAGTATACTGGACCCACTGATTTTGCTGTGGCCAACCAGGCAGGCAAAGAGAATACCAGTCACTTCCAGTTGAGCCTCGTCTCTAAGGACAATTGTGGGGAAAAAACACCTATCTGGCCTTGAGAAAGACCAATGCAAGACCTGTTCATATTCTCTGCTTCCCTTCCCTCTTTGCCTCCTTCCAGCCTTTGAAGGCTCAGGTGACAAACTGACCTTCAGCAGGGAGCGGTGGGACAGGGCACTGCCAGGTCCCACATTTCCGTATAACCACACCACCGTGCCTGCTCCTTCTGAGGGCAGGCAGCCCCCTCTCCTGGTGAAGGGCTACCTGCATCTCCAGCTCACCTATGGATTCAGTTCCATAAGGACCAAGTTTCCCAGTCCTATGGGAGTTCATCTGACAAGCACAGACTGACTTCTCTGCATATAACCAACAAGCTCCAGAGGAAATGCAAAAATAGAAAAAAATTAGAAGACAGCATGTACTAAATCTTTCATCAAAACCAGATAGCCCTCACCCTGCAGTTCAACCAGGCCAGGTTAGTTTACAAATATTCCTTCTAGGTGAAGGAAATGCTTGGAGATAAAAGAGGTAATGAATTATCTGCATTTCAGTCAGCCCTACTGGATGGTGGGGCCCCATTCTTCACACAAACACAGTGAAAAACTGTCACTGCCACATGTGGCTCTGTGTGAATTGAGAAAACACAAGGTGAAGTAGGAATCCTCACGTGGCAGATGGGGGCTGTGACACAGAGCAATTAGATGACATGCTAAAGGTGTCACTGTAAGTCTGTAGCATAGCCAAGGACTGAATAAAGATGTCAAATACCAGTGACACTCCTGTGCTTTCCTCGAGGGACTATCTAAAAATCAAGGCTGTAAAAATTCACCTGGGTGATACAGGCATGGATGAAAATACATTCCCCGGCAAATTCTATCCTTACCTCCATTTTTCAGGAGCTCTCCCCGTCCATCCCTCCCCTGACCTCTAGTGGCTTAGGCTCTGTTCAAAGAGAGAAGACTGACTAAGCCAAAGTGACAAGTGACTCTGCTAGTTCTGGCCCAGTAAAATGCAGCGCTTCTCTACTGAGAATAAATGTATAAATAGGAACTGAATCCTAACCACCTCCGAATGACATTTGGGACTTGGAGAGTTTGAACTAGACAAGCCTGGTTTCCTTTTACTATTTGTAAGCCTGTTCCTGCAGAAAGCAAAGAAGGCTTTTCAGAGGAAATATTAACCTTGGCTTAGCTCTTCCTAAGCTCAAGCATGTGCAGGTTTCTAAGGGATTGGTCTGTTCTGCCTGCAGACTAAACGTGGGAGGGAAAGAATAGAGAAGGTGCCTTACAGAAGGTGCCAGCTAACACAGGGACAGAAGCTGGGACAGTCTCCCCAGAGACATGCACCAGCACAGCAATGGCAAATTAAAACATTCATGTTCCTGTAACCCAGATGTGGTTGCCTATGAAATATTCCTGCACAGGTTAATGGATGAAAACATGGCATGCGTTAATTTTGGGCTTTGGGCGGAGGGTGCCATAGACACACAAAGTCCTGTTGGCTTCTGCAGGGGTGTGTAGGACATTTTATGAGGTCTGGATACTTTATGAAGTACTAAGACTTGAACCAGAACATGCCCAATATCCAGTTTCCTTGCTCAATTAATGCACTGCTTATAAAGAAAACTACAAGGTCATTGTGCCTTAGCAATCAAAACTACGTGGCACAAATACGGACATGCCGATGTGTGGGAAAGATTATGGAAGAAATTGACTCTCTGCATTTTCTAACCAGGAATAATTCCAGGTAGTCAATGGCTCATAAGTTGCTATTGACCTAGAAATGGATTTCCCATAATCTCCTTGTACAGAGGATGTAGTAAATAGCAAGAGAAAAGTGGGAAAAGGAATCTGGAAAAGATGTGTTATTGCTCAGTAAAAGACAAAAGAGGTCTTCCTTGTTATTTTTAACTCCAAGGACCTGCTCTCCTTCCCACCTTCAAATCCGGAATTTCAGCCAGAAAACAGATCCCAGACTACCTTCAGAGCCCTTCCAGGTGATGTCTAAAACATTAGATATCAGCAGGAGTCCCTGCATGCACTTGTCGGTAATGCTAAGAATAAAACCATTTGCAGGATTAAGATCCGCTTGTGAACGGAAAGAGAACAAAAATTTTCCCCTAAATTTATTTGCAATCAGTTTTTCAAACTCTCCCTGTTCCTGGAAACTCACACAGGGTTCCTTGAGGTAAGTAGAAATTATTTTCCACTACAAAATACATTTTCTGATGTCAGAATAAAAGAGACATGGGTGGAAGCTGATGCAACAGACATACAGTTTGCTTTGAGCTGCACATTAGTCACACACCTGCAGAACATCCAGGTGTCACACAGGACATGGCAGGTACCATGTCCTGAACATCACATATGTAAAAAATAAATGATCCAAGCTGCAGGCAGAGGGTGCATGGAGGAGTACAAAGTATTCCAGCTTTCCTACAGAAATTAGAAAAACAGAAGTGTTGGTTAAAACTGTTAGTTTTACAGCAATGCAATTTATTAGTCTGCCTTCATCCATGAACATTCCCAGAAGAGATTGTTATTTTCAACTTTGTTCTACCCAGCCCATTGAGATGGGTGAGAGCAACCAATTCTCCTCAAAGCTAAAGTTTCTTCCTCAGAAATTGATCCTCAGCCCAGGTTTGCAGAGTGGAAGCCGAGCCAGAGCCATTCAGGCATTTCCAGCTGACATTGTTCAGATCTGTCTTTATGCTGTGACTATCCTGGAACTTTCCCTAGCTCTTGGATTCAAATCTACAGAAACTGGCAACTGCCTATCAGTCCCCATTCCCTCTCAGAACTGCCCTGTATCACTTGCAGAAATTCTGAGATTCACTTCCCTGTTCCTAAAACTTATCCTCCCCTTGTTTGTTGTTGCAGGGCTGGTTTGGCCATATGTGCCTTTTGAAAAGGAAAGACTCGTACTTAAGATCAAATTAGATTTTGACATGTGTCCAGTTTTCTGCTACTTTTTTTTTTCCTCAAGACACTGCTTTGAAGCAGCTAAAATTATTCATTTGGGTAAAAAGGTAACATCAGTTGATTATATTTCTTTTAGATATCTGTGACTCTAGCGAGGGATGGATAGAAATGTCACCACTCACTGACATATGGCCCAGCTGCCAGATCCATTCCCTGCCTTATCCACAGATCTCACATCACACACCCCTTCAGGGCAGGCCCAAAATTTGACCCCAAAGCCACAACTGTCGTGTGTCCCTAAGAACACGGGAGAAGTCAGGTCACTGCCGGGGCCTTTGGTCTCTGAGGAGGCACTACTGAACAAGCAGTCCTAGGACAGTCCAAGGACATTTTGTGCTACAGGGGAGACAAGCTTCAATGGTACCAGTTAATGGGAACATCAAAATTTGTTTCTAACTTGAAACTGATAATCAAGGTGTGTACATCACCCACACCTTCAAGAGTTTAGCATCACTCACAGCAGTGGCCTTTGCAGATTTAGGGTGTGTCTGTACACATTTAACTAGCAGAAGATATCTTGGTTTCACAAAGAGGATCTACAGAATTAGATCAGTTAATGCTGCCAGTAAGATTTCATTGCTACAAATTACCATAGAGACCAAAGTCTGATCCAATCATCACATCTACAAAAAGACTCCCACTGGTCTCATTCTTTAAAATCAGGGAGGTTTCCTGAGACTTTAGCTAGGGATTTTTTTTAAGTGCTCCTAATGGGAGCACGTATGTCAGTCATTAATGCTTTAGAAAATACCACTTCTCACACACCATTGCATTTTGTTACTAAACCTCAGCCTAATTTTCTTAGTGTTATTTACACAGGGTTCATTACCTTTGCCACGGCCAGTGATGTGATTCTTGAGGCTTTCCTTTGCAGGCCCAGGAGTTGGGCTTTGCTGAGTTGTGAGTCCCTTCTGGTTCAGAATATTCTGTGATTCTCCCCTAGTTGCTGTCCAGCTCACACTTTTGGATGTACTTCCCCTCACAAGCACCCAGTGACATTGGTGTCCCCCTGCTGTAGCAGTGAGGCCCAAGCCATGTTGAGCACATCTCTGCTGTACTGGGGAGTGACTGAGGTGCCTTGGTAACTCAGAACAACAGGGTTTAAGAGACTCAACACTATCCCAAAGGAAGGGTGTGGCAGACAGGGTTTCTCCAAATCCTAGGCAAGTGACTGCCTTTATTATTTTTCTGCCATAATTCCTTAAAAAAAAAAAATCTTGGAGGAAAGCCTACTGAGTCCATTGGGGAGTTTTCCAGGAGATTACTGTCAGCTTGGATGCCATTGTGGGGATACTGCTGTTCTTACACATCTACAGCTCTTCAGCACAGAAACACAGAAAGAGACCAGACGCAGAATTAAGAATGTAGAAACAGTTTTCTCCTCACTTGTATTTCTTCAGGGGGATTCTTGTTTAGATCCATTTTGTCATGATTGTTTTGGAGTTTAATGCTAGTAAGAATAAATTTAATTGCAAGCTTGATACTCCCTCTGATATCATAATGGATACATGTAAGTAATTTGAAGGGAATAATCTTTTTCACTGCACTTTCCCATAAAAGAAGCCAATGAAGGAAGAACTGTGCATACACTGGTGTGGATAATTCATGCTCCAGAGAGGTGCTCATTCTATACCAGAAGACCCTGGACTAGATTGCATCCTCAGTAGTGTTAATTTACATTCCAGGCTTCCAAAGACTGGATTTGGGATGTCTTCCAGGAAATGAAGAGATTCCCTGTGGTCACTCTGAAGTGGTACATAGTGATTATTTTTCTCCCTGTTTTGATAAGATGGGTTATTCCAGGTATGCTGCCAGTTCCCATTCATTTCTCTTTTACCATCTGTTTCTGGTAACTTTTGTGTGTGCCAGACACTTTGGATTTTTATTACCCATAGTTAATGCAACTTATCTGGGAGCTTCTCCCTGCCTAGTCTCCCCTTTCTTTCTGTCCTGAGCAAGTGGTAGTGGAAAGGGAGAGAAGAATGATGCTGTTATTCACAGGATGCTTTGACTTACCATCACTCAATTCATAGAATCTGCATCAAGACCCGAAGAATTATTAGCCCAACAGAAAAATATACTATGAAAAAAAAGAAAGTGATGTGAAAAAAAGGCTACTGGATCCACACAAGTGCTGAAAAAAGGCTGGGATATCCCACTCACAGATGGAACATCTGCCTCTGAGGGTGACCTTGCAGGCAGTGCACGTTTGGCAGCTTTGTTTTAACCCTTAGGAAGGAATCTACAGAGCTGTTCATATCTTTGTGCTGGCTGGAAGAAAGAGAGCCCAGTAAAGCAGGGGCCAGTCAGTGGTACCAGGGATGAACTTAGAAAAATAAGTGCAAAAGAAATACATGAAAAGCTTCTTCCTATATGTAACCTTACTGCCAGAGTTACAGAGCAGAACTGGCCCACTGAGTGTCTGGGCTCAAGCTTGCAGCCCATGCCCCAAGTTGCTCCATCTGCTCACAGAGTGAAGGAACTCTCCAAGCCAGAGCAAGAAATGCCCCTTGGATTCAGATCTGATGAAACTTCAGCAAGACCTTGAGATCACTGCAGAGTTTTAGGTTCTGAAGAAGCTGCTGCTGATGCCACAACAGACATCTTCATCTTTCAGCAAAACTAGTGTGCAGACAGCCAGTGGAGCTGTGACATTTAGTAAAAAAAATAAAAGTAAAAAGAAACAAATAAAAGGAAAAGGTATGGTTACATTTACTGGGTGAAAACAGCCCATACAGCAATTCAATTCCAGCTCCTCTTCACTGATAGTCTACAAGTTCATTTTCACCCCACTAAAGATAAACAGAAACATTGCCATCATAGAGCTTTACTCTGAAAGAAAGTGTGCAGAGAGCTGCTGGCATGACAGCAGATTTCTCCTGGCATTTTGTTTTGATATCTCCTGTGTACTTTGTGACAGATCTGACAGCTCTTCCTCAAGAAGTTTTCACATAACAATGCAAAAAGAAAGAGTAAAATTTACTGTTCGTTACTGATTTCTGTTTTGGGGTTTTTTTGTTTGTCTTTTTTTCTGCTTACAATAAGAAGCTATTTAGCAAAAACAGTTGCAAGACATAAAGCCCATGCGTTTAACTCCAAAAAGCACAGTTGGTATTGCAAGGCCCTTAATTCTTTTGTGGGAAGTCACAGCGAGGATGCAACTACCTTGTATGGGTGACAATGATACCTTACACTCAACAGTCACAGCATTCCAGACTTCCAAATCCCTCTCCACTGACCAGCAATAGGATTGTCTTAACATCAATGCAGTTTTGCTATAAAGTGAAAAACACAATTTACACAGCAAGAAATATTGATCTTTCTTAGGAAAATCCTTCAAGTGTAGTAAATGACATTTAATTAGATGGGCAGAGGGAAGGCAGAAGTAGTAGTCTGCACTGAGAGAAGAGAACAGAGAATTCCTGCCTGGGACAGGGGATAAGAACAGTATGAAGACAGTTGTCTTTTTGCTATTCAAATTCAAATGGAAAGAGGAGTGGGCAGTAGGGAAAAATGTCAGTGAAGAGGAACTGCCTGGCAGACAAAAGCTCTAGAGCTTGTGCTGCGGTTGCATGTGGTTCCCTGGTCAGAAGGACTCCACCCTTCACAGGAGAAGTGAATTAGGGAAAAAGTAGAAAGGGGAGCCATAGTTTGCTCTGAAGGCTAAGGCAGGAATGATTCTCTTTTGCTACACAAGGAGCAAAGGACTAGCAATGCAAAGATTTACAGAAGACATACTGTGGGAGCTAATCAGGCGTTTGTTCAAATATGTATGTGCACTAAATAAAATATCACGCGGTATAAGCACATCTCTGTCCCAGTTCATTCTGCCCAGTCAGGAAAGCACCACAGTCTATACAGCTTCACAAGGGCTTTCTTCTGCATGGCACTGAACTTCAGTCCTCAGCTCTTTGACTCCTGACAGCCACATGTCAGACGTCAATCACATTTTGGTGTTTCTTTGCACATCTGTCCCTGTTAAAGTCCTAGGATTGCTTCTGAGTTTATACTATTTTGTAGCTCTTTGCTTTTAGATTCACCATTATGAGCCAAATGTGCAGACTCTAACTGTAAAAATCTCTTCAGTTCTCTGGTTTCCATGCAGTGGAAGGACCATAACACACAAAAAAACCATAACACAGCTCTGCAGCAGGGTTAGTTTGGTCTCTTACCAGGTGAAGGCCAATACACATTAAGTAACAGGGGGTACAAATGTCCAGCTGTTTCATTTACCTCTGTACCAAGGCTTATGCCATCACAGTCCCCCATTCACACAGGTGGGATTCACCTCTCCTGTGCAGTCTGACAAGCAGCTACTGGGAGCCACAGCTACTGACACATCACATCAGATCTTTTTGCAGTCCCCACTTGTAAAGAGGGGCCAAAGCAAGGCTAAACCAGCTCTTACAGGTCCCTCTTGGGCACAGCTGCCACATGTCCAGCCTTTTACAGTCCTTCCCCCTTCTCTGGCCTTCTTAGGGCATTTTCTGTGCCCTGTCTGGGGGCAGCTTTCATTGCCAGGCAGGAAACACAAGTGCTAATATGTCCTCCCTGTAGAAAGCTCTCCTTGTCCTTTCCCCTGGAGGGAAGGCATTGCGGGTTAACAGTTCACTTCCACCAGGATCCTTTAGAATTTTTCAAACACAGGTTATTTTAGGGTTCTAAAACAATTATTGTTTAGTTTCTTTTATGCTGTATGGAAAGATCTGGGCAGAACTGCATCCTCAGCACACACTGTCCTCTTTCTCTGATGCTGTGCCTTCTTTGGCATACTTGAGATTCCAACAAAGTCCAGAGATCTCTGACACGATGCTCTAGCACTGGCCACTATCTATCCCTTAGGGCCAACAGACTTCTACCCACACAGAGTGAAGCTTAGGCATGTTTTCATAAACACATTGGGGCAGAATGGCAGCTTTTGAACACTTTCACATAAGCTCCTTCCCTGTGAAGCACATCCCAAAGTGTCTGTCCTTGCAGGAGGAGGGGAAAGGAGCTGAGTTCAGATGAAGATGACTCAGGTCTTTCTTGCTAGAAATTGCTGTCCGAGCCCATGATGCCGTGTTGATTTTTGCCTTTTTCTTTTATATATTCTCTGTATTCTTTACACATATAGTTGTAGCTCTGTAGTCTATTATTGTAGCTTAGCTTCAGTATTTTCCTAGGCAGAAAGACAAAACACATTTCAAGACCTCTACCCTATCTTGGTTCTCCTTAGAAACCAAGGTTGAGACCAGCTCTTCGAGACATATTTTTTATAAACAAAGTTTAGTCTTCATCTGAGGGGGGAGGATTTAGAAGGTACTAGAACTGGGGGCATGACTTCACCGAATATGCTTCTAACTGGGGACCCTTGCTAATTTTCAAAATCTATAAAAGTTGTGTATGCGTTATGTGGTGTGTGCATCTTCGGCATTTTCCACCTAAGGATTGTGCACCTAAGGATTCTTATATAAAGGTAACCCCTTTTTATCACCCTAACTGTGTCTGGCTCGTAATTCTAGGACCAGAGAAAAAGGCATCACCCACTTATGATAAATGAACTGTGTCAGTTTTACTGTATGAAGGATTAAAGCCCATAAGATCAATAATATATGGAGATACAAACCCCCCTGAAATGGGTCAGTGTTTGTAGGACTAATAGTACAGCTGGTAGAAAGAACATTACTCTCAAGCTAATACATTACTTTTCTGTAACTCCACCTGGTTAGTTTGGACAATACAATAAAATATTGCAGAAATGTCATTCACCAGGAGACACGGCTGCTTTGATTCACTTTGATGCACTGTCATCTGATGATGCAGGGTAAGCTGCAAATTGACTCGAGGCTCTATATAAACTGCAAGTTTCAGATTGGAAAAATAGGAAAAAGGTTGTTAAATAGTCAGAAAGTTATTTTGTTGCATGGTGCCCATGCAGTTTGACATACTGATTAGATGAAGGCAAAAGTCCTACAAGGTGCCAGGCAAAATTTCCTGATGTGACCATTTACAAAACCAGGGGTGATACAGCCCAGTGTTGGACACTGCATAGGTTACCCAGCTCCAGAGCACGGGAAGAACAAATACCTCTGGCCGTCTTCATCCTCACACCCCAGTACCTGAGAGAAAAGGAAGCTGCAAGAACATTGGACATCTCAAAGATCCTGTGAAATAACTCCCATTTGTAGTAAATCAGATTTTCATGGCTCTGTACGCTCAGGCTGGGCCTGTGTTACACTTGCAGGAAGCACATCTGTCTCCAAAGCAGATCATTGCCCTTCACAGCACAGCTGGCACTTGCTGCACCAGCAATACCTGAATATCCCTTCTAGACTGTGATGCCTCCTTGCTTTGTTCACCTCTCCTGCTAAATAAACTACAAAGGGAAAAATATCTCGCTTTGATTTCTCTGCGGGTATGATCTGAACTCTTTTCATTATTGTAACTAAATTCTAGAGCCCTGCAAAGTGGTTACTGTGCTTTAAATCTTGAAGATGAATCTGTACTGACTTACTTCCAAATCAATTCCTCTCAGCTGTTACTGCTTCTGGCTACATCAAAGTTAGGGTAGAAGCACCCACCCAGACTGACACCTTGGCTCAGCTTCTAGGACTGCACTAAACTCCCAGCCAAACTCACTGATCCTGGGCTGCCAAAGAGGGTGGAAGGGGTGTAAGGCACTGCAGAGTTCCCCCAAACACCTCCGAGCCCAGTGTATAAACCTGCAGTTTCAGTGTCTGAATCAACCCTGGCCAATACTATGCTAACAGCAGAGGACTATTACTGGCCTACTACTACAGCTTTAAGACTGGAGTAGACAAAAATGGTACATTCAGCCTGTAGGACCCATTGGAATCCTTGTGCCCCAAATTGGCCAGACTGGTGTCAATTGGTCATTGCTGAGCAGCACCTGGGCACAGAGAGCAGAAGAATTTCCCTTCAGCTTAGGAAATCCTGCTACCACTGGAATCAATGGTACCAGTGACTGCCATGGATACTGATGCCAAGTGTTTTGAGCTGTCACACTCCCACCCCATTTAGACCATTTAGACCATTTAGTTGGAAGGATATTTTATTTTTTTGCACCTTTGTCCCTAAACATCTTAACCCAGAGCCACAACCTGCATTATATGAATGAAAAAGGTGCCTCGTGTTCATCAGTACTGGCTCAAGTTGGCTTTTAGGGGAGATTTAAATACAAGCTTACCACCAGCTGCCCAGCTGAGTCCTCTTCTGAGCTCTGAGGCTAATTTCCGAAACCACTGAGAGGATTTTATCCAGGGTCTATTAACCACTGTACAGCAGGAGGCACATTATCATGGAACAACAACTTGCAAGGAAATAGCTCAGATTTACAGTGCAACTGAACAGAGTGGGAAATTAAGTAGTCCCAGGTGTAGCCTGAGTAAGTTCCTTGTAACAGGAAGCAGGAAAAAAAAACTGAGTGAAAACTAAGCAGGAATGGCTCCAGGAAGGTGTGCATGTCTTTCACTCATTTTCCTATTTAATATTAAGAATTGTATATTTTATCCAAATTTTTACCCTAGTTCTATGGGCGTACAACAAATAGGCTTTAACACACTATACATGGATATAAATATAAATGCATTTGCAACAAATATTGTACAGATATAGAAAATTGCAACCCTCTAAGTGAGCAATTATTTACCAAAATATTTATGTGCTGTAAGTTTGTAAGTTTTTACTACTGTGAAATACTACTTAGTCTAGAACACCCACAGAAATATCATTCTGTGTGTGGATCATAGTCCTGCAGTGTCATGAGGACGTGATGCTAAATGCTTATGAGTGTTGAAAACACAGTGAATTGAGAGGTCTGGGTGACAAAACTCTGGAGCAAAAACCAGCAGGGAAAACAAGAGAGAGGAGGGGGGAAAAAACCAAACAAACAACCAAACAAAAACCCAAAAAGACACACCCACAAGCTCTAGTGCACCCATCAAAATAAAATAAATATAAAATGGGAACGATATCAAGCATGTACAGCATTGTGCACTAAAGATTGCATTACATGGCTGAGCAAATACTGTGAAATACTGCCAAGAGCTCTTTACCCTTCCTGTAGTGCCATCAGCATCCTTGAGTAAGGTTCAGGTGGAGATCCCCGCCTGTAGGAGAAAGCAGCAGTAGCACCTGTATTGTGACAGCGCTTTGGGGAGCTGCTGCTCTCAGCCCAGGCAGGGAGGGTAAATCTCTGTGTGTTGCTTTCCTTTTCCACCTCACAGAGCTCTGGTGATTCCTAAACTGGTGCAGATCTGGGAATACCCTGCAGTGGCAGGAGAGCCAGCAGCACTTATCTCTGCTTGCCTAGAATCACCCAGAAAACAAGTCTCTCTACTGTATAATATCCGAGTTTTTAGGGCTGCAGCTATGAAAAAAATACCCTCCAGGACAAAGCAGACTGCCTAAAACCCAGGTGCATGTAACCAAAGTGTCTCAGTGCAAAGGCATAATCCCTTGACTTCTTGGTACAAGGCAAAGTGTGGCCCAAATGTCTCTTTCTATAAAGGAAATCTGGGAACTGGGCAAGCCTGCTGTGTCTGTGTCGGAGGGGAGACCCCTGCACAGGGCCAGGGAAGCCAGGCAGGAACACATGGTGCCTCTTCATTCAAACTCATGTTCTGCCATCAGGGATGAAGGCTCCAGCCATGGCAAGATGCAGCTTCAAAGCATGGAATGGCATGAGTCAAGACCACAGCAGCTGTGTGTGACAGTCACAGAGGTCCCAGAAAGGACCCCAGTGCTCCCAGTGAATTTGTGAAGATACCCATTGAGGGATGAGGTGGTATCACACCTGTTTTAGGTCACAGATTTTTTCCTCAGGGTCTCTGCATTTCTAAAGCCAAGTTCTGTAAGTGGGCAAGTTCTCACTGTTACTATTACAATATAATTTGCATACAAACCATTAAAAACAAACCCATTACAAGCTATTTACAGACATAATATATGAAATTCCTCCATTGCATCTTCACGACCTTGACTGTTATCTGTCCTGCTTCTCTTAGGTAATTTGAATTTGTACGGGAATATTTTTCCTCCTCCAATTATTTTTCCCTGCCTCATACTAAAGCACTAAGGTATCTGGGGTACCAACATGTAGTTGACATGTGCATTGAAACAAATTTACCCATGGCAAAATCAAAATTTTTGATCTGCACATCATGTAGAATCTCATCTGCAGTGCCATGTACATAACAAAGTTAAATACAACAGACATTTCTTTTCCAAGTCTGTGTTCCAAACCTCACTGCACTCACTGCTCCAATTCCAAGTTCTGTGCAAGGCAGCAAGCAAACCCTGCACAATTATCCTCTGGAAATAAGCTCAGTTGTATTTAGAGCAAAGGAAAGTACCTCTGGGATGAGCATCCTTAGCTGGATGGAGGAGCAACGCCTCTGTGTATTGGTAGTGAGGCTGGTTGTGAAAAGAAGCCTGATTTGTAATGTGATTGTGTTTGTGAAAATGTTCACTGCAAATGCTGCTTATGTGTGCTGACCCCTTAAATGCAATTACTGACTATGATTACAGCTCAGATTGGTAATATTTTGTGTTTAGCCTTCGGGGAAATAGTCAAGAACAGAAAACTAGATGGAATTGTGTCTTCTTGCTGAAGCTGAGAAGTAGTCTGCTTTGGGCTGACATAAAATGCTTCTTTACATCAACTAACTCACCAAGGGAATTTTGGGTGGCAAAAGACTTAATAGGCATTAAGGAAAAACAGTGGATCTATATAGGCTAAAATAAATCCCTCCTGAGTAACCAGGACAGTGTCTAGGCCAGACAAACCCACCATAATTTTCCTTTTCACTGGGGAAAAATTAGATTCTTTGGCAGAAGAGCTGAGCAAGTCCGTTCACAATGAGGATTCCCTCGTAGATGGAGCATTGTTTGGATCCCAGCACTTGCATCTGCTCTTATGCTTCATCAGAGCTCCAGCAGAGAGCACAGGGAGAACATCCACATCTGTCACTAGGGCATAACAGTCTCTTGGAGAAGCCATCCTTTGGGTGGAGTTCCAGATGGACCCTATTCCCTGCCAGCCTGGAACAAGCTGTGGTGATGCAAACACCGTTACACACACAGGGCTGCACCTCGCAGGAGTAGTGATGAACCTGAACATTGCAGATTTACATGTAGGGACATCCCAGAAAGCCTCTGGCAGAACTCCCCCGTGTCTCTACTGAGCTTGTTTTGCTTTAAATGTGATACACCCAACAGTCTCCTGCCTTGCCTCTGTCAACTGGGATCCTCCAGGGATGCCAAAATTTAGAGCAACAGTAAGCAAACAAAAAGCAGAAAGTCTGATTCAAAGACATGCCCCTGTCATAGCACAGATGTTTTACTCTCATCACATTCTGATGCTTTTGGAAGTCATAGAACTTCCTCATCACAAGGAAGACAAAGGCCTTACTCAGGAGTCTAATAACAGCTCCTCACATGTGGTTCCCAGTACTGTAATGCTGTCAGTAAAAGTCTGAAGTGCTTCTGTGTCACAACATTTAGCCTGTCAGATTAATGATACATTTAACGCTCTGAAACTCTTGGGAGACAGCAAGGACTAACTTACAAATAAGCACAGTGGGAGTTAATTTCTGCAGCACGAAAATATCATCTCAAATTGTAGTTCCACACACAATGCAGGTATTCTCAAATGCTTGAGATTGCTCATCATGGCAAAGTATCTACATATGGCAGATAAGAAGCAGCTGAAAGGGAAGAACTTGGCTGCTCATGGGCTTTGCAAGTCAGGGCAGTGGTACAAAATGAGGATACCCAGATAATGAATTTCCCGTTCACAGTTCAGAGCGGCCCAATTCCGAAGAAAGAACCCCTCCTACAGAACTGCTGCCAAGAAACCCTGAGTGAATCAGCCTCAGACACACCCTGTCCAGGGTATAAGACATATTCTGACAGAAGCTCTAAAACCCACATTGTTAATGACAGAAAATGAGGCTTTATTGAAGTCTTTTTCCATTGGTCTCTCCCTGTGAGACTTTATCCTGGGTCCTAAGGCGTTTCCTATTAGATGACCATTTAAGCACTGCAAAAATCACTGAGAAAACCCAGCAGGAACTCCTTGGACCACATCTTTCAGATGTTTAAAACAGCCTAGTTTAGCTTGGAATCCAATAATCACTATGCCCCGGAAGGATGGATGGGGCCACTCAAAAACATCAATAGTACAGTCTCTCTGTCATTTAAGTAATTACTTCATTTCTCTTGTTACTGTCTGGAAAACAAATCCTTCAGCAACGATGGACCTGAGCTTTGTCCTGTATCTGTCAGGACTTTAATCCTGTTGTTTTCTCACTCAGACTTTACCTTGCTGCTCTGCATATCACAGCCAAGGTTTATCCCAGAGGTCATTGTTTCAATCAGCATTTTAATATCTCTGTGAATGGAAAACACTACATCAAGTGTCAGGGCTTTTTTCTCTCTTGTTTTTGGGGTTTTTTTCTCTTTTTTAATAAACTGGTGTTCTGTTTCTTTAATAAGTTTAGTTCTCACCAGTGCTCAATTCTTACTCATTTGTTAAGTCTAATTAGTCAGTATTCAAATATGCCATGCATTAATTTGGCCACTGCTCAAATACCACACAGATTTCATAGGAAAATGGATTATTTGAATTTTAAACACAGTCTGTTCCACCAATTCTGACATATTAAGCAAGCTTACAAGCCATTAGGGCTATAAAATGCCAGTTGACCTAACAGCCTGCAACAGTAGGGAGTGAACAAAGCTATTTATGTTATTAACTGATGCTCTGAAGTGAGAGCTACACACACTGATCCTGTATCATTTGGTTTCTCCAAGATTTGGGTGAAGCCCAGGTACTTGGCTACTTCAGCCTCAGCACAGAACTGTTGGCCATTGGACAGAAAAGCAGAACCTCGAGATTCCCCAGAGCCAGGACTCACTCCAGCCTTCTCTGGCTGCAGCCACAGAACACAGATCATCCGGCCTGCTTCACCTGTGTAATATGATAATTAAGTCATTTTAGCTAATGGGCTTTAAATACATCTTTTAGGGTAGTCTAGACAACTCCTTAGCATTGTCATCAGAGCAAGGAGGGATCTTCTGTGTTTCTGTGCCAGTTTGTGTTGGAGAAAAGGCAGAGGCTGAGCAGAGCTTGAGGTAATCAGTTAAAGACAAGCCTAAGCCCCCACTCGTCTCACTGATGGGTGCTGCTGTCAGCCAAGGGTTTTTGCCTTCACTTAGAACACTCAAATTCTCCTTTTAGAGCTGAGGGAACAGTTGGATACACAAGCCTTTCCAGGTTCCCCCACTGCCTCTGGCACACAAATCCATGGCCATTAGCTTGTCTAGACAGGGATGTTTGGGTGGTAGCTGGCTATTGACGTTAGCATAGGAAAAGGAAAGTGCATTTGAACACAGGCATTAAAGTCTACTCTGCCTCTGCTAATGCACCTTAGCAGCCCAGCACAGCCACTGTCCCTTCAGCCAGTCTAGACAAGGCCACAGGGACTCTGAGATCTGGGCTGAGCACTCAACTTACATTTCCTAGAACTGCAATAGCTTTGTTGTAATTCAGCACGACAGCACCTTCCAAACACAACAACCTGTGAAATAAATGTTTCAGGGTTCAAATCAGGGTTAGCCTGACTCCTTTGGCAACACTTCCTCCTCCAAATAAGTGCAGAAGTTACAGGAAAAAAGCAAATCCACCCAAACCATGGCAACAATCCAGGACAAGGATGACTAATCACCTTAAGGTGAAAAAATGCAGGACTGCCGAGATCTTGGTAAATAACAAGCTCTGTAATTCCACCACTGAAGCTTCCATAAGGCAGCAGTGTTCAGAAATGTGACAGTATCCTCACACTGGGCAACAGCAAAGGAAAGGGAACCTTGCAGCTCTGCCTCTCTACACAGGGTCAGAAAAAAAACAAAGGACAAGAGCAAAGTGGGGTTGTTTTGGCTGCCATAGTTTTTAAGCATCACTGACTTGGTAGTTCTCCTCAAAATGAACATGGGACCAGGCAGAGAAGGGACTTGGCAAATCATCCACAAAACCTTTCACAACAGTGCCCTGGCAACGGGATCAGTTCCATCCATCAGCATGATGTGAGAACTGATAAATTTCTTCAGGTTCTATGGCCCCAGAGATGAGAAAATAAAGGATTTCTCTTTTAGTCCAGTAGTGAAATTGCACATACTTATGAGAAACTGGGGAGTGGGAGAGACAAATTTTCAGAGTGGGGAGGTGAGGATACAGATTTGCTTTGGGATAAATGAGGTTTTTCAGGTGCATAGAAAGAGCCTGTAGCTTTTGACTGAAGAACTTTCCAGCCCAAATGAAGTCTTTTACTTTGCCTTTGTAATATGCAAGAGTTATCTAATTCTTAATTTTTTCCCCCATTTCAAGCTTTATATTTCTTAAGTAAAAGTCAGTTTTTCATCTGGCAGTCCCAGGGCAAAATGCTTTGGTATTTTAAAAGTGCTGTCCTTTATCCTTTTGAGTTAAAATTATTTGCAAACTGCTTCAAAAGCCAGCATAGCTGGTCAGGCATGTAGTGCTGAGCACAGCCACGGTGTTTCTTACTGCAGTCCCAGTCATCTGGGATTAAGGCACAATGTAGTACGGACACATCCTTTGTACTCGTGTCTGATAACATTTTTTAAGTTATCAAGGACTTTGAACACTCAATATCTAAGGACACCCTTGCAATTTCTGGTTTGGTCTGTTTTAAAACTTCTGGTCAGCACAACAGGATTAAGAAACCTGAATTTAAGAGGAATGACAGAGAATGGCTAAAGCTCCCTGCGTTTTAATAACACCCAGTGTCTTTACTGTCCAGAATTTTCCACAACAAATGTCCTTCCAGCACGGTCTTTATCTGGATATAATTGAGCTGGTAAGTGGCAAAGAAGAACCTGAAGAGCTCTGTCTGATCACTGCAGCAGAGATTAAACTAAAGCTATTGTATCACAGGCCACTGGGTTTTCTTCCCTCAGGTGCTGGATCTAAACACTTCACTAATGAGTGAAAGCCCAACTTCTGTTCACAAGGAGAGAAGACACCAAGGGTTTGGTGGTTATTGCCAAGAAACGGACAATGACAAGGCAGCAGAGCCATCACTTTGTTGTGCTGCTGTGCCTGACTGAGAGCAGCTTTGCACTGCCCCAGAAGATGGGACTGGGAGCGAGTCATTGAGTTACTGCACCTTCTGGAGCTCCGCGTTCACTCATCTGTGCATGGCTGAGGCACAACCCACAGCTTTCCCCTCAGCACCACTCTCAGCTGCTCCAGGATCGATTTCCCCATGAACTCTAGGGAAAAATGCACCTTTCAGGGCGAAAGAGGGACTTGTGAGAAGTCATTGGGAGACTGTGAAATGCACATAAGGCAATGGCTGTAAGCGACTGCTCAGGCAGCCCCTACAGCCCTTGTTGGACACCTCATCAGCGATGGGCTGACCCACGGCCTCTCTGCTGCTGCTGCTGCTGCCTGCCAGCAGCCAACCCTGCCATGCCACCACACCTGTGCCCGAGAAGTAGCTCATCAGAATCACAATCACATCAACCTTCAGATATACTGGGTTTTCCCCTCACTCTCTGCCTATCAAGAAGCATTTGAGAATGCTGATAGAAGCAAAAGGAAAAAAAATTCCCTTCAGAACAATCCTAGCAGGAGCCTTCTGTGTCTCCCTCTGAGAAGAATTGGTTTTGTGGTACACTTAATGACTGGGGAGCCACACAGTGCAACAGGCATGAGGCAACAAGCAACACCCTCCACAACTTAGACACTTCCAAGCTTCCATGCTGTTCCCAGTGCTGCAGAAGATCTGCCTCCCAATGCATCCATCCAGCCCCCATCTGGCAAGCCTGTGGGAAGCAAAGGCAGACAGTCAATTTGACTGTCACTCACTCAGACAAATCAGTGCCAAAATGAGTCCAGAGCTTAGATTTCTAAACTGCTCTCTCCATTGTCACCAAAACCTACTTTTCAAGCAAGACTTGCCAAGGCTTCAAATCTTAACCAAACGAATCAATCTAAATGATGAAATTGGAAAAAATAGAAACTGAAGAAATCTTATAAAGTTCAAAGCTGTTCTACCACACAGGCAGATGAGGCCACAGGTATAGGAAATACAGTTTGCTGTCTGAAGGGGAAAAATGATGAGCTATGGGATGTGTTTTTCAATGGAAGATCAAGTTTCCATTACCCTTGTCATTCACAGGTCAGAGTCATCAAAACTCTACAGCAAAAAGGAAAGAGATGCACCTGTGCTACCAGAGAGTGAAGAATGAGGACAAAGATAGAAAACCAGAGACAGAGAGGCCTTTGACATTCCTCAGAAGGCTTTTTCATGGATTTAAATTAAAACTGTGCAAAGAGAGTATTTTGCTGGTTAGTGAAGACGGACTGCTGCCATTAGCATGAACAAACTTGTCTGACACATTTTGTCTGCAACCTTTTGCTGTGACAGGGAAGGCAGAACCTCACCAGATTGTTGTGGCTAAAAAATTATAAATCACCAGAGGAGTGGTGAAACGAAGTAATTTAAAACATTTTTTTTAAAATCCACTTACCATTAAGGATTCAACATGAACACATATTTCCTTTATAGAAACAGGGAAAAGTTTCTTTTTGCTCAACTTAAAGTATTGGGTTTGGGTAGCAAGGTTTTGGTGGCAGGGGGTACAGGATGGCTTCTGTGAGAGGTTGGTGAAGAGTTACTGTGTCTGATGGAGCCAGCACCAGCTGGCTCCAAGATGGACCCACCACTGGCCAAGGCTGAGGCAAACAGCCTCACATTCAGCACAGCATTTGACCCAATACATTTGATACCAGCAAAGGGCATCGGATGTCTCTGATCCGTGTTGTTTCCACACTGAGCAGCAGAGCAGGCAGAAGCAGGACAGTGTTGGGTTCAGGCCTGGCCAGGAACGGTGACTTCTCTGCATTTTCCATTACCTTCTCACCCTTTGGACTCCATGGCAGCTGCTGACTTAGCAGGCCAGCCACTGCCAGGGTTGAACACTGCCAGGTACCAGAAGGATTTACACTCTCAAGCTAGTTGCTTCTCTCTTCCATAACAACAGCAGCATTATTTCCCAAACTGAATTTACCCAGCAATCCAGCCTGGATTAAACACTGTATCCTGTATGTGATAGTACATCATTCCTTAGCCAAAACACCCCCTAATCCCTCCAGCATGCTTAATGATGAATGAAGCATTAAATTTGTTCTCAGTAGTTAAACACTTGAGGCAGATACTGTACAACATGAGAGATGAGAGTGTATTGAACTTGTACCAGGCTACAGCTTTCCCCTGTTTGCATGGCCAGGTGTGCAATAGAGGTGTCCAGCACACACCACATCAGCGTGATTTAATGGTGATTTAATGGAGTTTCCATCAGTGTGGTGCAATCCTGGAGCGCAGCCTTTCCCGCAGAGAGGAGAGCAGACAGACTCAGATAAGCATCTTTCACAAGGAAACAGGAGTATTTCCACCTAATTCCGTTCTTTAAATGTGCATGAAGACAAACACTTGGTATTCTGGAGGAGGAGAGCAGTTCCTCCCATGCCACGAGTGACTGTTCCTTCGGGAGTCAGCAGCTCTCCAGAGCACCCTGGTGCCTCTCCAGCTTTCAGCCTGCTTCCTGCTGGGCAGTCTGCTCCATTCATATCTGATTCTGTTCCCTTCAGGGCAGCACTCAGAATATTCCCTCTGAAGTGAGGGAGCGATGAGCACAAGCACTGGGTACAGGCCTAAGTCCGTCAGGCCAGCAGGCACCGTCTGCTGGGAGCAAGGGGCATCCCCGGAGAGGGGCTCGGCTGGAGAACAGTCCTGACCATCACTATCAGAGTCTCATGCAAACCCCTCAGAGGGGTTTGCAACCACAGAGTCTGAGGAAGGCAGAAATTTAACAGTAATGGGAGAAAAGCTTAGGACTATCCAGATGTTCCAGTGCTCTGGAAGTTAAAGATCAAAAAAAAAAAAAAAACAACTTGCAATGTATTAGAAGTGTTGGTTCACCTGGATCTTCTGTGACACCGAAATCAATCATCAGTGTTAGCGTGACAAATTACCAGCAACTCTAGATTGTTAATTCTCTTAAGGTCTCAAATGTCCATGGGTGATGGATTTGACCCCAGATCCACTTTATACAGGGGCTGAGACCAGCTTTCATCCATAAACTAATCTCAGAAACCTAAACCAAAAAACTATAGAAAAAAGTTTTGATTAAATCCAACAGACAAATCCACAAGAATTATGTACTGAGCTGTGCTCTACAATGAGCCCTTCCCTTCCCGAGCAGAGCTTTTCAATAACAGTGAAGATTCCTGAAATCTAATTTATTTTTTTAATTATTAAGATGTTGTCCATGAAATAACAGTTAAAGCTGATGTCAGTCACTGGAGTTGTTTGGATTGCTTCCGAAACAGCCTCATGCAGCGGAGTCCAGTATTTTGGCAGTCAGCAGTAACAGGTATTACATGAGAGCTCAGAAATCAGTTCTTTCCTGTGATCTCATCCCCCTGATGAACAAACCCTTTAATTAACCAAGCAGTGCAGTTGGCTCACTCCTGTAGCAGCACCACTCACTGACTGTGTGAAGAGAAGCTGCTGCAGAGAGGATGAGTCCATTAAAGAACACGAAAACTGCCCTACAACCTTTCAGGGAGATTATACAACTGCATCAAAGTTAAATTGACATTAATCCAATTCTCATTTCACTGTTTGCCAGCAAAAGCTTGTGTGTGACATGGAACAGTCTCTTCACTTTTTAACCAAAGTATGGAATGCAAATTCAATTTTTATTTTGTCTTTGGTCTAACCTTAGAGGAAGTCTGCGAAAGTCATTCTTTCAGGTTTTAATTTACTAGTGGTCTCCTGAGGCATCAGCCTGGGTTGATCCCCTTCCCTGCCAGGTGCTGGGGTCACTCCTATAAACTGGACAGGGCTACTGTTCTGCTCCCCAAAAACTTCACCAAGAGAGCCATCGGTTCCCTTCCCGTGTGCTGGGGATCACTGCGAGACCTTCCAGCTCTGTCCCCCAGCCACAGGTTTGTGTCAGCAGGGACTTTGAGCGAGTACTAAAGCTGAACAAACACCACACCAGAGAGCGCTGCGGCCGTAACTCCTCGCACACAGGGCAGCGGCTCGTGCTGTTCTCTGCAGCTTCTTCCCACTTGCTCTGGAGGTCAGAGCACAGTCTGGGCAGGGAGAGCAGCACTGGCAGCTCCATCAGCGTGGCAGGAGCTCAGCGGGGTCGGCACCAGCCCTTCACCCCAGCCCGGATGAAGGTGCCACCTCAGCCTGCCGTGGGGGGAACGATACCCAGCCAGCTCCTGTTTTGCCCCTTTTTTGAAACCAATGCGAATGTGACCGGCATCGAGTTGTCAAATCTTCAATATTTAATTTGGGGCACTATGATAAGACTCAAAATTAAGCTGGATCCAGGGCAAAGTAATTAAAAACATGACTGGGGAATGGTCCTACTCGCATCTGCCTCAGGCACCTTAATCTACTGCAGAAACACGTCAGCGTCCTCCCTGCGGGGTTCAGAGGACGAGAGACCCTCCTCAGCAGCGCATGATTAGAGACTTTGAAATTGCAGAAGCGACATGAATGCCAGAGGGAATCTTTTTGTTCATCCCGATGGCATTCACGGCAGGGATTATTGCTAGGAACACAAATGAAGCGAGCATGGGTGCAGGGACAGTTTGGAATCTATTCTGATGTCTTTACATCGCCTTCCTGCTCGGAATAGCCCTGCTGCCTGTATCCACTGCCTGATAACAGCAGCAGCTTTCAGTCTTCTGTTTTAATCCACACAGTCGTTAAAATCCACTTTTCAGCAACTACCTGACATAAGTTTTAGGAGAAGTTTGGCGTTGTTGTACCCAGCCAGCTGATTAAAGCTGCCAAGTCAGAGCCCCAAAGTGCTCTGGGCTCCTGTTGGACTCAGAACAATCTTTCCCTTTAATAGCCTGAGCAATGGTGGAATATTCACGTAGGTTGTCCATACAGAACCAAAACTGAAAATTAATTCCTGGCAATTTTATCTGGAGAGGACCTGCCTCACACAAACCATAAGAGACTCCACAGCTGAAGCCCTTTCTACCAAAGCAGTATCAGACCTATTTACAAACTCTAGACAAATGCAATGATTTGAAGAGGGAGCATTGTCTATCTCCACTAATCGAGAAAAACACAATAAACTTGGCAGCTGGTCTTAAAAAAAAATCCAGGAATGCTGGATTCTAGCACATTTCTCCAGCCAGCAGCATCTTCCCTCCTGCTGTTCAGTGACAGCACACACAGAGCAGTGTCCGTCAGCCGGTGCACGGGGGAATTATTGGGGAAAAGCTGTTGCAAGGGCAGTTTCAAGCTGAAGTAGAACACCATGTAATCTCCAGTTATCTGTTATTATTCCTTATTAGAGAAAGAAGAGCCTCCCAGCGATCACTTACACAGTGAGATGTAACAGAACTGAAGGGTTGACTCAGTGCAGTCAGCAGAGTACAGCACGTGCACCAGCCCCTTCATGGTGCTCCACAATGGGAAAGCACATCCCAGCTCCTTGTCCAGGTGCACAGGGGACACAGAGCCTATGGGACTGGGAAAAGTCCTATTTTCTTTTTAAGTTACCCAGTTCATGCCCTGCCCACACTTCAAGGACCTTGCTGTCATTCAGAAATGAAAGCATTTTGATGTGTGTGCACTTCATTACAGAAAATCATGCTCAGAGCAAGTCTATGGTAAACCACATGGGAAAAAAAATTATCTGCAGGAGAAGAGACTCCCAAAGCACCCCAGCCAGCCCTGCAATTATTCGACAGCTAGTTTGGGGAGAAAACAGAGCTAAACAAAGGCTGCAGCACGTGCAGTGCTCTCACTTACAGCACAAGTTAAACATGTTACAGAAAATGGGCCTGTCAGCCAAACAGAGATTTCAGGCAATATCTTAATTCCCAAAAAACAGTCTATTGACAGTGATTTACATGTGACAGGAAGGCTCCCAAGCAGATGGGAAGCTGGCAGGCTGTTTGGATAGCTGCAGTCCAAGGAAGATTGCCACTGAATGCTCCAACAGTTCTATACAGCAGAGACAAACTAAATATGCAAACTGTAAATGTAATTAAAAGGACTGGAGGGATTGGCTAGGAAGGGAGAACGAGAAGGGCTTGAAAGGTATATGTGGAAATATTTAGGCTAACACGCAGGATTTGTATGACAACATTAAGAAGGATGAGTATCAGACAAAGAATAAATTTATGGGGAAATCCACAAGACTGTTTACTAATGCTACCAACACACTGTAAGATAATTAAAAGCTATAAGCTGACGTGCCATTTAAGGAAAAAAGATTATAGGAAATAGCCTGGCGTCAGCAAAGAATAAATTGGTCCAATATACATTTCATGACTAAGTCTCACAAACACACACACACACTCCTGCTTTGTCACCCCCACACTTACTTGGGTTCTACATTTTTAGGTCTCCCAGTTCAGCACTGACATCATAATTTCTCATGGGATATTAGGACTTGTGTCCTCTGAGTCAGCATTTAGTTCTGTCCCTCAGGAACTCATATTCCACTTTCCACATGTGCCAGTGGGAGGAGGACTGGAGCGGCCATCCTGAGGGCCAGGTAACCCCTTACATCACAGTGTATGGCTCAGGGCACAGCCCAGGTACCACTGTGCCTGTGCAGGCAGCCCCTGCCTGGCACAGCAGCTCTGGTTTGACACCTGTTGCAGGGGAATGGCCCAGTCCAGGGACACTCAAGGTGCTCTGCAAAACCCCCAGCACGTCAGACAGCCCAGTCACAGGTGGGGGTGCTGTCACTTATAGCATATAGATGACAAAAAATGCCCTGCCCAGAGATTACACTTTTAGGTGGCAAATGACAAACTGACTTTGTGCCGTTCTGGGGGCACATCACTTGTCCTCTGCATCGTCCTGCTCCTTAGGGATCACTTTTACAGTACACAGAGAACAGAACTGAGTGCCAGCCATGTCCGACTCCCAGCCCCCTGCCTAAAGGGAAGCTCCTCTGAGCCAGCTCCCTGCAAGCAGGGACGAACAAACATTGAAGGGAATGGGCGCAGAAACCAGTAACGCCCCTGGGACTGTGGAGGTTAACAGGAAGCAGTGCTCTCTTCTAAGCACCAGTATGGTCACCCCCAGCACAACAGACAGCTGTACATTTCATCCACAGGTTTTGTATTCCAGATGAAGCACGCGCAGACCAACAACTTTCAAAGCACAGCTAACAACAAAAAACTTACCAGCACCACCACTGAGTCCCTTCAGCATCTTCTCGTAACTGGAGAGATACATTTCCTGACAGAAGCTTTATTCTCTTCCTTCCCGGGACTGTTCTTTGTTCCATGACACTTCTTACACCTTCTGTCTCACACAGTGGGCCAAGAGCTCAAAGCCCTTTGATTTCCTGTTTCTCTATGGATACTGAAATCTGATTAATTCTTCAGGGAGTTTTGTCTGTCTAAAACCAGCTCTGAGCATCCCAACACGTACCTACTGCTGGAGGCTCAGGTTAGTGAGATCCTGAGTGTGCCCAATCAGAAATGTTTCCTGAGTGGATCAGCTGCAGTGGAGTATTTGTGATTTACAATAAACCCCTTACTGCTAAGGCAGATATGCACACAGGAAATAACAAAAAGCCCAGCTAAAACACTGTGACCTCTTACAAGACTTAGAGAACTGCCTGTACTTGAGACAAGACAAAAATAAAGTTGCAGTGGTCTAATTTAAAATGAGAGAACATCTGGTTGTTATTAAAGGCATCATCAGCATCATTAGTCACCTGCAGCATTTAGAGCACCTATAAAGAAGCAAATAAGGCTGTGTGAGCACCTGTGCCTTTATAACCCTTTCCAAAGTTAGCATTTGATAAGACAGTGTTTGATAAAATTTTAAAATAGGAGTAATGCAAGTGCAACATAAAGTGATTGATGTACTAAATACAGGCATAGTACATTGCCCAAGTTTACAAGTATATAAAATATGTAATATATGTGTTAAAAAGCTGCACTTCTGATTTCAGCAGTTTTTCTGCAAATTCAGTGCTGAATACCCTGAATGTTCCTGCTACGTCCCTACTAAGCCAAGGAAATTAGGATGCTGCAATGGTTGGGGTGTGGATGTCAGTGACCAGAGTTTAACATCCCCCTTCTGGTTTCTGCTCTACAAATATAACGTAGAATTATATTTGTGGAACTTTTTGGAGGTGACATGCAATTAAATGACACATGTAATGTCCCTGTCGGGCAGCACTCTGAGAAACTGTTTTAAGGAGAATGTCCTGTACTAAATGCACTGTAATAAACACAGTGAATCTCTCAGTTGGAGCTTCTCAGTGACACAGAGAATCCAGAGCTGCCACTCCAGCAGGGCTAGGCCAGAAGTTAAACCAGGCCTTTGTCACCCACGTGAGGAATTCTGACCCTGGAGAGCCCCAGAGAGAGAGTCTCACACAGAGATATTAAAATATCACTCCCCTTGGCTGGCTGGGAGTGTGCAGCTCTTTCCCTCCCTTACAGCCAGATCAGTGCCTTTAAAAGCAGGTGGATGTATTTGCTTTGTATCTTTTCAAGCCTTTTAAGCACAGAACAGAGCAAGACTCTCTATTTTTAAAGCAGGGTGCTGAGTGACGCTGGGCTTGGCCAGTCTCCCAGCAGACATGAGGGTTGTTTACTCTTGACAGACTGACTCACACTACAGCACCTATGAAAAAGGCTCTTCATTCCTGTTTTATCTTTCCACATAGGAAATTCCCTTTCTCCTTCAGATCACTGCATGTATTTCTAAAATTAACCAACACACGTCCTTTATTGTGTATTTTATCCTGTAATTCAGAAAATGGGCTTGTTGCCACTGAAGCTCTACAAAATACTCTTAAAGCTGATTTTCACCAAATGAGACTTTTTAGGAGCAGGAGCTGTGCCAGGCCAATAGACCCTTCTCTGTGTTCCCTGTGTCCCTGCTGCTGTCACAGAAGGACAGATGGCCCATTTGAGCACCACCAAGAACTCAAGTAGGAGTTTGCTTCACTCCAGCCCCAACTGTTTGGAAGCAACAGTCAAGAGTCAGTTCCATCTACCTCCCCCCAGTTAATGTGATCAGATTTTCCCAACTCCTCTGCACGCTACCTCCATCCTGTAGGAATACTGGCCTTCCCTTCCTCAGCTGAAGAGACAAAATATTCTGGAACACTCAGGATGTCTTTAGGTAGCTCCTGGGGATTGTTCAATGAATTTTCCAGTGGTTAAATCCATATTCTCATATGTGTCAGAGTCATTTAAAGTGAGATCTTGCACCTTGTTCAACCAGACCATGACAATATCAAACAACTCAATGTTAGTCTCAAACTGTACATCATTGCTGTCTATCAGCAGTTTTTGTAGATATTAACAAAAAATCCTGTTTTCACTGAAATTTTGCAACATCTTCAATCGGGGAGATGAAGGAATAGTTTTATCAGATCAGAGGAAAAGTTGTCTCTTGCCGGAATCAGAGACCAGCTGGAGTCACTTCAGGAAGAAGACGAAAGAAACTGTGCAGGGTTTAAAGCTACTGCCTAATTTTAGAATAAAACACTTCCCTAAGGATCTTTAAAGTAACTTTCATTCTTGTCAGGGATTTTTTTCTTGTTGCCCACTGAAAACCTTTGGAAATGTTTATTTGCAGTGAACGCAGCACTGCTGGGCCATAGGAAGATGTCCCATGGGTACAGCAGGTACAGATGTATTTTACAGCTGTTCCACTGGCTCAAGTTAAGCTGGAGTCCTAGTACCTCCTCAGGGCTGTATTTTGCATGTATACATGTTAAACACCAGACTGTAATGTTTTATGTACCCATAAAATTATAATGCAATCGGTAACATATTGAACAACATCCTGATTTTATAATCAGACCTAAATTGTCTCCAAACTTCCTACCCCACTTCAAAAAGCAGTGTCACAGACATCACTTTTACAACCAACCCCAGCCTGTGCTTATCACAAGGTGTGAAGTAAAGCAATGTTTGGCCAGCAATTATAACATTCCTCATTGCTACCTGTAAGCATCAGAGGAATACAAAGTGCTTTGATCTAAGGAAGAGGCAGTGCAGGATTCCAGGTAGAGTTTAGTAGAAATTTATTTCATGAAAAGCTTCATTAACCTGAATTGTTTTACATCTCACTAGCTTCAGACACTCTGGTTTAGCTCATGTTCACTTCTTCCACTTCTGCACTCCTTCCTCCCCTGTCAGATGGTTCCTGAGTGCTTTGCTATACACCAGCAGTAGCTCCCACCACCACTGCTGGACACTGCTCCAGTAAAACATGCTGATTCTGGACATACTTCAGCTGGCACTAAAGCCTTCCAAGGGAAGGCTGAAAGCAGCATTCCTCTTGGCTACAGAAAATTAATTTTTCTAAAGTTTAAATTTACTTGCCATGCTGGAGAAAGTTCCCTTCCACATCTTTCATTACACAGGATCTAGTCAAGAAAAACTGGTGAAACCTCCATGTCCCCTAGTCCCAGAGATCACATACTCCAGGGACAGAGGCCATCAAACCTTTGTCCTGGCATTCCTGTGTGAAAGCCAACAGCTGCCCACCTCACTAGAGCACATCTTTTACTCAGACGTGTGGCAGCCCCTTTTCTCCTTTCTGTGGATCCCTCTAATCCAAATTCCTCTCCTTTGGTTTTCCCATCTTCAGCTTTCTTCTTGTTACAGTCCCAACTTCCTGTGCCCTTTCCTACTTTCAGATTATGGCACTCTAAGCATGTTAAATTCCTGCCAATCAAACCTGCAGAGCAGGGGGGTCTCCTGAGAACACTCATCTGTTTTCTGCTGCTTTAGGCTACAAGAACTGAGCATTTGAAATCTTTACTTTGGTGTCTGTGAAGGTCTGAACTTGGAGATGGCACTGTCTGAGGGCCCCTCACTGACACATCCCTGCACTGGTGGCTGTTAACTCAAGGCCCTTCAGAACAGTCTTGAGAAGATGAAAAAGAGAAACTGAAGAAATCTGGAGAAAAATCAGCACTTAAATGCCATGAAATAGTCATGGCTCAGGTAGTTCATCTCAGCTCATTGCAGGACACTCCTCTAGTTCTAAAAGGAATAGCAAGAGAATTGAAATCTCACCTGTTCTGGCAACACTATCAGTGAATACCATTGGGAATATTTTTAATTAGCATTTTAATTATCGCCATCTACTTTGGAGCCCTCTCAAAACCTTTCTAAACAGATCTGTGCAGAGCACCTTACAAGTACATGACAACGCAAGGCTGGATCACAGTTCCATGAGTTCCCCTCCCTACCAGGGCACAGCCAGTTTGCTGAATGGCACTAACACTCCATTGCTCCTCTAATCTATGTTAGGAAAAGTGCTGTAAATCCAAGGGCACCACTGCCAGGGACAAGCCTAAGGGACACTGTGGACCTGTCTGTGGCTGCTGCCACAGTGTGAGCTCTGTACACTCCTCAAAGGGAAGCACTGAGCAGGGGACAAAGAGCCTGAGAGTCCAGTCAGTCAGGTACAAATCCCAGCTCTACTTGACCGAGACACTTCTCTGGGCTTTACTACCATTAAAAACAACCCCATAGATGACACTGTTTCCTCTCAGTAAAATACTGCTCAGTTGGGGGTTTTTTTGGTTACTTACAAGTGAATTGAGTATTATACTCTTCCCTCCCTCCCATGTCATTCTTTTTTCAAGAGACACAATTTCAAAAGATGGGAGAAAACTGCAGTACTGGTGCCAAAGTCCTCCTGTTGGTCTCTTCAGAAGCTGAGAACTGCTGGCACTAGCCCAGGAAAAGCAACAAAGAACAGGAGGAGTTTGGAGAGCAGCTAGACTTGCAAACCTCAGAGCACTGTAGAATAAACCAAACACAAAACAGAATGATGATTGGCAGGGATGGGATGACTGTGCTGCTGGAAATGAAAGTGCTATGAATAATCAGGCACCTCTGACCCAGGAAAACATTGACTTCATTTGCAGCACAAAACTGATTGCAGATGGTATTGGGGAGGGGAATCCAGCTATTCACTGTGCTTTCCCCTCACCAGAAAAATTCATTTCCTCTGTACTGTTGAGCAATGAAATGCACCTGATTGGATCTGCTGAGACAGCTGCACATAGAAGATCTGGAATGAAAAATTAAAGAGCCCATGGGGTGATGCTAAAGGTAATCCTATTAAAACAGTGGGCTGAGGGCAAAAGGCACATATAACTCCTATTTTAATAGAGAATTAAAACAAATCCCTTAAAGGAGAAAATTTGTTTGGACATTTCTTTGAAATCCTAATGTCATTGTTGCTGAATTGGATGCTGGATGTCAGTGCACAAACAAGGACATTTCTCATTCCCCACTACTCCCCCTGTTTGTTCCTGTTACTGCTCACTTCATCCTGCACTTCCAGCTGCTCCCTGCCTCCCACCTCCCTGCGTGCTGGGAACACCTGCCAGCCCCCTCCGCTCTGGCTCATGTCCCTGCGAGTGCTCGTTCCTGTCCAGCCTCTGCAGGGACAGGTGACAGCTTCACCTGTGGCTCTCAGCACTCCCTGCCCACTGTGACACATCTCCCATGGCCACGATGCCAAGGGAGAAGGGAGAGCAGCAGCAAAGGCCCATCCTTACAGCAGACTGAGGGCCCTGGGTGCTCCTGTCCTCGGCTGACACCAGAAGAGTGAGGCAGCTCCGACTGGAAAGAAGCCCGAAGAAACAGAATAACATCATCCCTTCTTACCCCTGGTCTCAGCCTTTGGCTAGTGGAGAACAGGATGGAGCAAAGCCTGCCTGGGAAGTAAATGCAAACAGCTCAGAATGTCCCTCTGGCAACCTCCATTGCCTTCAGCATGTCCATGTCTGATATACACAGGTCCTTGCTGGTGCCACAGCCCCTCTGACAGATGCTGCCTCAGAACAAATGAGTTTAAACACTGGCTTTCCAGGGCCATCAGAAATAAAGTCCAGAGGTGAGGAGGAGGAGAAGGAGGAGCAGGAAGATGCATTTGGTTCTTTTTCTTGCACCTCCCCAGCATCACTGGAGGGTAGATGTTTGTCACATCAGGAAACAAAATGGACATCTTATCGTAGGAAGCTCAGCTTGGGTTTAAGGCAGGTTTGCCTAAAGAAGCAACATGTACTTACTTGTAGTTAAAGAAGTCTGCCCTGAAATTGTTGGGATAACAGAAAAGCCAACCACTTGTCAAAGTAGACCCATCCCATTGCCACACTTCTAAGCTGTCTACTAGATCTCTCTTCACCTAAACAGGCTGTTCTTTTTTGGTTAAACATTTGCATTTTATGGAACATCAACAAATGGGAATCTTTCCCCTTTCGTCCGATACCTTGCCCTTAAAAAGAGACAGAAGTCCCTCAATTAAGTTGGCAAGTCCAGGCAATCCCAGCAAGCATGACAATTTTCTTCTCCCCCAGACACAGATCACTGACTTCTTAAAAGCCACCAGTGTCAACACTTCAATAATAGAATCACAAAATAGGTTGGGTTGGAAGGGACACCTTCCACTGGACCAGGTTGCTCCAAGCCCTGTCCAGCCTGGCCTTGAACACTTCCAGGGATGAGGCAGCCACAACCTCCATGGGCAACAAGTCCTGTTGTTGTGTCATCCTCATCCTTCCAAGAGCACTTTGAACCTCTGGTAGAGTGCAGCAGAGAACATTCACTGGTGATTGCTCCAAGTCAGGAGACACAGAGCTGGGAGCCAACGTGTTTAACCACACACACCGACCTTCGAGGGGAAGGCAGCTATGACAATAACTGCACTTGCTCCATGGCCAATGTGCTCCCACTTGCACATGGAGATGGTGATGAATCACATTGATTCACATGCCCTCAGAGGAGGATCAGACCCCACAGTGTGGGCAGGTTAATAGGGTACAGATACCCACATCCAGTGCCCAAGCAAAACAATCCTAAAATTAGAACTGCAATGTTCTTTAGGAGCTCTGCCCCCTCCCTGTGCATGTCAGGAAGGCAGCTCTGTCTTCCATGACTTCCAGGCAAACAAAGGGCCAAAGAAAAATCATTCCCTTGCTCAGGAGCTTACCATGCAATTCCCATTCAATTATTATTCCCAAATTAATTGGAAGGACACCTCAGAGATACTACTGGTTTGCAGGGGCTTTTGTGGTAAAAATCTGATCATAAACATGGTTTTCTTGGATAAAAGATTGCCTAAACACTATCCAGCTGCCATTGAGCATCCCCTTGGTCAACATCTTGTTGTTCCTAATACAAAACCCGGGTAATTTTAAGAAGTCTTACTACAAAAAGAACTAGATTGGTAACCAGCACTTCTCACCTCTCTTCTTCCCCTCTGTGCTCACACCTACACACCTCTCTGATACCTGGCTGTCTCTCTGCAATACTTCTAAAAATCACTGATAGGGACTCTGCACCTTTCTACTGTGATCCACATTTTATTCCACTACTGGATGAATCCGCATTTATCCAAATGGGTTAAAGAAACACTTTTTCACCTGGTTTTACTGCAGAAATATTCTCAGCAAGAAGTCAGGATTCTTTTTCATTTCGTGTCCTCCCTTACTGCTCTGCCTGCTCCCACCACTGCCATACCAGTTCCAGTGACATCTTCTCTGCTCTGGGTTGTCAATATACACAAAAATGAAGTTCATGCACTGAAAAGGTAACCTGCCAAGAAAAAAGGCTGTGCAGAAGTTGACAGCTGTACTATTTGCCAGACCGAAGATTAAGCAACAGTCTCACACCTGCATTTCTTAAAGTGATGTTTTCATTAAGCAGGATAGATATTCCTGAAGAAAATGCCCACAACCAAGATTTCAAACATAGGTGCCTAAGATTAGGCTCCTAAACCCTATTTAAATCTTTAAGCAAATGGCCTGATCTTCTTCAGTATTGATCACACAGTGACTCAGCCCACCTTCGCTAGGAACTGAGGGATGCAAGGCTCTTGGGAAAACAGGAATGAAAAAAGGAAAAAGTCAGGCCCCTTCCTAGGGTACATGCTGGTAGAATTAAACAGGTAGCTTGAAGTCAGCACTTTCAAAAATTATTCCCTCCATCCTTTTACATGAGTTTCAAGCCTACTGCCCAACACATTTGATACTGAAAAGCAAATTATACCTGTTTATATGAATGCATTAATTTACCTCTGAATTCAATTTAAAAGAATTTTTCACAATAATATAGAAAAATATTAATGGTATGAAAAGACCCAACAGAGTGTATGTGCAGATAAAGTCAGACCTTGGTGCCACAGTGTGAGCTGAGTCCTGGGCAGGTCGGGTCTGTTCACTGCACAGACTCCTGGTTTCAGGGAGACAGGGTGTGTTTCCCAAGCCTGCTCCAGCTCCCTTGGCAGGGTCAGGACTGCTGGGATACAGACACATTCCAAATCTGGGCACTTCTAACAGGGCATTTACAAAGCACCTTCCTACAATGGGATTTGACAGCACGTACATATATCTCCCCAATGAGAGCTATTTGACTCTTGCAGGGTATGTAGGCAATTTACATACTAATAACAAAACGTTTAGGAAACATTAAATTACACCAAGTGAGACCCACACAATTTTGATCAGCTACACAGCATCAGGATCAAGAGCTCCCTCATATCAACCTTTGTTTCCCTTCTAAGCCAAAGCTTTCTAAGAACCTTTCCAAGGCCTTATTGGATTACAATGAGGGTAATTATAGCACTGAGATTATTCCAGTGGCTCTCTTGTAATGAAATACAGCCAGTTCTAGCTACTTGAACACCAGCCTGACTTGGCAGGGCCCCTCAGACACCGTTCTTTCATGGGTTTTTTGCTTATTCTGAGGGATGAGGTGACTGCTCCCCAGTCCCAGGCACCCTCACAGGCAGGATGGGAGAAACCAGTGCTCAAAGGAGGCCTGAAGACTGAACAGTGTTTGCAAACCAGCAGAAGGATCTCTCAAGAAAACTTTTGCCACGAAAGTTTGGGGATAATGGAGGACTTCTAGCTTTCTTAGTTATTTCAGAATTTATTTCAACAGACACTGCACATGCATTATATTGTGGGGAAGGGAAAGAAAAGGCAGAGGTGATGGATCTGCTGCAAAGAAAAAACTAAAATCAGCTACAGCATAAATTCAGCTGATTGGGCTTTTCTGCACTCATATGATGCTATTCTTAGGTGGAGAGTGTCTATCTCCTTTAGCTTACTTTCTATACAGGAATTCTACAGATTCTAAGCCCAGAGGACACATGTACCTAATGGTAAAGGCACCAGCTGAGCTCCAGTCACTGGGCAGTGCAGGGCTACATGGGGAGACAAGTGCAGGGGAGAGGAACAAGACAGCCATCTATTCTGAAATGGAATAGTGGGGGAAACACCAATTTTCATTGCTGGAGTACTGACACAGGGCACCTGTGCGGGTGCTGAATTTTTCAGTGGAAGTTAGGAATGATTTAGTAAAAAACCAGCCATCAGGGTTGGTACAACTCTGAGTTGTCACAGCTGACCCAGGCTCAGCACAGGCCCCTTGGAACTTGAGCCTTTTTTCCCCACTTTTGACACCCATGGCTCCATCAGCAGCATCATAAAGTTCACAGCTGTTCAGCAAAACAATTTGCAAAAGACAATTCAGCTGCAGAAGTAATGAGGGCAAAGAGGAATAAAACACAAGATGTTCTTAGGAGAGAGCAGCCCAGACAGGATCTCCAAATCTGTCACCTGGGAGGCCAAGCTCTGCCATCTGCACCTTCAGCCACGGCACAGGGAGCTCCTGACATCCCTTTCCAGAGCAGAGCACAGGGCTACTGGTTTGGGAAGAAGAGAAAAAGTTACATGAAACATCTTTGGCAATTAAAATTCTGCTGACAGCAATGTCACACCACATCACTAGTGGAAGAAGTGAACCCTCTGGAGAAGTGGTTACACACCCTGGTACTGTGACTTAGACATGTCCTGCCCACTTGGTGCCTTTACAGGCATTTGGCAGAACCTAGAAATAATCACAGCTCTGAAGGCAATTTTTATGCAAAGCAGAGCTCTAAAACTTGCTAAAAAAATATCCACACAAACAGCACTAAAGGTCACCTGTTCCTGCTTTGGGAATGAGGGAAGGGGAGGAAAAGATCAAAAGGATTACCTGAATGGACTTATAAAATCCCACCTTTTGGAGCTGTTTCAAAGTGCCTCTTACTCACTATTTTGATTGGAAAGAGCAAAGAACAAATGTTAAGGGTAGGAGGAGAATATACAAACAATTACAGAAAATACACATTTTGACAACTTGTTTGATTATCTTTCAGTTGCTGCAAGGGACACAGATTCCCTGCACCAGGAATGCTGCAAAACAAACAATCTCAATAATCAGCAGCTTCCAGCAGCAGCTTTTTCCAATGTAGGCAGAGCAGCTGATTTAATAACTTTTTTAAGCCCTCCATTTTTCTCTTACTTGTACTTAGTTGGAACCATAGAAAACAACTGGTATTTCAGTTGAGGCCTGAAAACCTTAGTCCCTTCACTGGCCGTGTGCCAGGACTCAGTGACTTTCCCTAATGCAGGTTGTTGGTGGCATGAAAAGACTGTAATGTCTGAAACAGCTACAGTGCAGCACAGCCCCCTCCAGCACTAAGTTAACCCCTACGTGCAGAATTTGATGACACCCACTAAGAAGCAAAATCAAGACATGCAGAAAATGCTAAGAAATTGCACTCCTCTTACAAATCCTAGTGAGGAAGTTCCCTCTTTAAGAGACAGGACCAAGCAGCTGATGGAAACAGCTTCCCTGCCACAGAGGCAGAGGCTCCCTGAGCTGTTCCATGTAGGTGCTGCATCTCTCCACGGCCTCTGTCAGCAACTCTCAGTGAGACAGGACAAGGCAGCTCCAGGGAGGCCCAGGCACAGCTCAGATTATCCACTTGCTTGGTGGGAGTGTTAGTCTTGCTAAATGCAGGAAAAAAAAACAAAAATACACATCCTTTGCCCACAAATAGCAATGAAAAGACAGAGGCATTTGAAAAGATGGAATGACTAGTCAGTGTGATCCTGCTCATTTCTAGGCACTGACTTTCACAGAGGAGATTGGAGTAGGAGTAGGAAGAAGTTTGTCACGGACTGCTTGTACCATTCACGGAACAGCATTTGGCATCTCTTGCTCATATGTCAAATACATGCCTGCACAGTGTGCCAGATGCAGCTTCTGATGAATTTTTTAAAAAGGAATTTAATGCTGACATAATGAAAGTGATAAATTGCTCAACTGTTTGCAGGGCAGATCCTGAATGTACTGATAGAGAAGCACATGGAGCTGCTGAAATCCTGCCATGGCTGAAGCACTTAGGACTTCTGCAAGCTCATGCATTCATATCCAATAGCAAAAATCTCTTCTTGGACATGGGCTGTCTGGCACCACAGGAGTTTCCAAAAGATCAGTGATATAATGGCCATGGCTAGTTTTTACAACCAGAAAAAGTTGCTCAGTCTTTCAGAATATGAACCTTTATTTTAAAGACAATTATTACACTGAGTATCACAAAGTTTCTCTATTATTTCCCACAGTGGTCACATTTCACTACCTAGGTTTAAGTCAGATTTCAAAACAGATTTTTTAAAAATTAGGTAGACAGAGGGAAGAACAAAAGCCTGCAGTAGCTGAATTATGCTATTTACAGTGACATTAGATATTCACAGTCATTACAGAATGTGCTTTGTGATCCTTATGATTTACTGGGAGAATCAGGCAAGATGCACAACACTTTACAATTCACTTGCCAATATCTTCCTCAGGCTTTGGCTTTAAGGTGCTACTGGGAACTGCACTATGGCAAACGATGGAAGTCGGCCACACGGGTCATGTCCTGTTTGGTACCTGGCATGATATTGTGACAACAGATACCACATCCCAAATCCCCTTCACTTTGGAGATAAGAGTTCAAATGGACAGTTATATTTAAGTGGTTTTACAGGTACTACTGCTCACTCATGAGAGGAGATACTTACCCAAGGCCTGAGGATACACTGAAGAGCCTCAAAATACTAGGGAGAGGCCATTAACATGTTACATATAAAATTATCACAATCCTCCAGTCTTGAATCTGACGTGACTTTGACAGTTTTTGCTCCTCTTGGTCATTTCAGACAACTTAAAACACTCTTTGTACTATCTACATTTTCCAAATTTTACAGGCAAATCTCATCCTGCTGAGAACTCATAGGCCTCCCTAATCTCCAGATGTTGAGCCTCAAAAGCTCCTGCCTTGTTGAGGTCAGCAGCTGCGCTGGTGACAGCTCTGTAAAACACCCTCTGGAGCTCCCCAGCCCCACAGAGGACAAGGGCCTGGTTACGGGTGGGGGAGGAGGGTTGCCATATGCCAATGCATGAGCAATTTTTGACTCGCAGTCAAAAGCATCCAAAAAAGTCAGTATGCAGGATTTTCTGCCATATGGAGGAATTGTGATTTGGCCTTTTCACCAGCTGTACCTCATTAAGCAAAAAGGAAAGAAAAAAGGGAGGACGTTCTTCTCTTCAGTGCAAATCTCGCCCCAGAGTTCATGTTCCTTTGAGGGACAGTTCATTGCTCGTACCTGGAAAAACAAGTCAGAGCAGAAGGAGGCTGAAAGAATCCAGGTGCTTGAGGACAGGGCTCTGTCCAATTCAAAAGGTTTTTTTTCCAAGTCTTTTACACTTTGAACATGATTTCTTTCAGGGAAGAGGGAAAAGTGGTACAGAGAGACAGGACTGGTTCTACAGGGCTGAGAAAGATCAGAGTAGAAAAAGAACCTCACGTTCCATGAAGTCTGCAGGGGTGCATTACAGTAAATTATGTCATTTCCATGTACTGCAGCATTCTGCATTAACAGCAATTTTGCTTGTGAGCTCTGTGGTTTGTTTTACTCAATGGGGAAGGTTTGTTTAATTTGAGACTTTGCTGGGATTTTGCCCTTATCTTTTTTATAGAGACTGACATGGCATTACCATAAGGCAGACATTAACACGGTTTAATGTTACAGAGACGATGCCATGGCTGGTGTCCAAACAGGTCACCACATCTGGGTTTAAAAGTTATAAAGACACACAGACACCTCAGAGCCTTTGAGCTTCTTTCCGATCTTCCTCGATGTAGAAAGACGTCAGGAGGAAAAAGCCTCCTCCAAAGACCCCAACAAAAGCACAGATGATAAAGCTGTACTGCATGCTCCGGAAATTCCACTGCAACGATGGGATGTTCTTGGCCTGGATAGTGTTGGAGATCTGGGGAGTGAACAAGGCTGCCATTAATCTGGGATAACATCTCCATCCTCTCCTGCTTTAAACAGGCTGTTAACCTTGTGGGCCTTGAAAAGAATACAAGAGGCAGACAGGGATGAGAGTCTCCTCCCAAAGTTTGTCAAACCCAGTGCAGTACCCAGCACACCTGTACTCCACTGCTCTCCAACTGGTCAAGGAATCTCATGTTGGTTTACACCTTCAGTGCCTCCAGTCACAAGGGCAGGTCATACATTTCACCATTTCCTAGCCCATCTACAGATTTCCAGCACAGGATGGGCATTTGGCAGTGACCTTTAGGATTTCTTGATCCTATTCAGTAACTTTCTGCCTCCCTTATTGGCATCCAGTTGATAGAAACAGGGAGTCAAGCAGCAATACAGGCACAAGCAGCAACACTCATTAGACAAGGAAGAGATGGAAATTAACCTGAGACAAGAGTGGGGTCTGCTTTTGAGCCAAAAGGCATTTGAGGAGTTACGGAGTGACATTGTCAGTAAGTGGGAGGAAGAAAATACCAGGCAGGTGCTTTTTGCAATGGCGGGAGAAGGAGGTTGTAAAGGCTATAAATGATACACGTGAGTTTTATTTTTGTAGACAGAAGGAAAATCTGATTTCCAGAAACTCAGTAAGATTCAACACTTAACTCAGGAACATGAAATCTTTTCTTAGCATAAACAAAAAGATAAATGTTGAAAGCTGTCATTTTTATTCCCACATTTGTTCTTGATGGTTAGAATACACTGTGTGACTTGAAATGCATAAATATAAGACTCTTCAACCTTTGCTGGGTTTCTATGATTATTTATGACAGTTTAGGAAGATAAGAACAAGATTGACTCTAAATGGGCACCTAGGGACTACAGCAAGCATAATGGCCATGATACAAACCTAATGCATTTAATTTTAAAATGCTTAGTGAAAAAATCTCTGGAGTGCAGAGGGAAGAAAAACAGGCTCTGTAAAGAAAATTCCTCGATTCTTCAGCCAGATTTTAAGCTAAATGGTTGGCTGAAGCAGGTTAGGAAACACTATCAGGACATGAAAGCAGATGATTCGGTATTTAACCAACAGCAGTCATGGGAAGTGTTGGTGTATGGGTTCACAGAACATTCCAGAGGACAATGTGGGTGCTCAGTACACAGGAACCCACTTGGACACATAGCAGTTTTATTCCTGGATTTATTGCCTCTGTTTTGTGTAAAGTTACAAGGTTACCTGAGGTTAATCTCATCTGGATAAGATTTTTATTGTCTTCAGTCTTTTTGATGAGCTGCTCTTCAAGGTGACTTCTGCAGGTCCTGCACACAGTGACAGGCAGGATGCAGCACAAAGCCTCAGTTCTGCCTGTGCCCCAAAGAGGGCAAAGGACAGCGGGCAAGAGGCACAAACAGTTTTATCTTTCAGGTGGAAAGCTTAAATCGATAGACTGGTCAAAGGGAGAATGAACAAGAAATATTTCACCTTTTGGGGTACCTCCCATTTTTGCATCCCATTTTCCACAGCGATGTTGGTTGTGTTCCCACACATATACAGTCAGATAAGTGTGAGAGCAGGAGCTTCCTAACACCAGCAAGCAAAGTGGTTTTTTCATTTGCCAAAAGAAGGAAGTCAGCCAGGGAAATCCCTCAGGGAGAGAGGCTGTCTTCTCTGCCAGACAGATTACACAGCTGAGACTCTGGGTTTCACCTGGCTGAGGACAAGGGGAACCTCCTGTGTGGCTGGGCCAGCAGCAGCTGTGCAAGCACAACTCATTTGGGCATTCCTGGCCCTGTCTAACCCTGACACTGTTAACATGGGGTGAACTTCTTCAAATAAACTTTCATACAAACACAACTTTAAAGCAACAACAAGGACTCAATTTCCCATGTCAAAGAAAGCAGAAAAGTCAAAATGGGTGCTTTGTTAGCTACTGTGTCTTAAAATGAATGAAGGGAGGAAATGAGACTGACAGATAAAGTCCACTGGAACTAAAATTAATGAACTGCACAGAGAAAGCAGTACAAGACTGATTTGCCCAGAAGCACCTAAGATCAAGTAAATGTAGGAAGGGCAGAGAAATCAGGTCCCAAGGAATATGGGAATTCAAGGTTAAGTTGATTTGAGACCAGAGTTTTAAAGGTCAAGTAGTATCTAAAGACAATCACTGCACCACTTTTGTTCTGATTTTCAAGAGAGCTGTGGACACTGAAACCTGGGTTGCAGAAAGATTTTCCAGCTTTCTGCCACTGTCTGTGAGAAAGTCTTTGCTTTCTCACAGACACTGGCTGAAAACAGTTAGAAGTTTCTGTAAACTAATCCCTTTATCTTACAAGTTGTTTTGCAGTATTGTTACGGTTCTAACTAGAAAATATTTAGAAATGGGTGTCTTAGAATTTGGCCAATCCCTTCAAGGGGTGGATGGCCAAAGGACCAATTACCTTATGCCATTTAACACACTTTTGCAAACTAACATATAAAAGCCTTTAGAAAATAATTAAAGTGCTTCCTTTTATCCCTGAACCTTGGACTCTTTGTCATTTCTTCTCTTGCTGTCCCCAGCACAACAGCGAGAGAGACCATTGACTAATTGCAAGATTTCAAACTTCAAGATTTGAAACAAGTCTTGGGTTTTAACACATTTAATTAATTTCCATGAAACTCCTCACAAACTTAGCAGAAAGTGCTTAAATCCCATGAGAATGTCTTTGCAAAAATGTGTGCCTCCAAAAACATATGAGTCTGCAAATTTAAAAGTAAATTTCTACACACTGCATGGAATTATTCACGCCTACAAGCAGTGTCACAGGACCAGGTGCTTCATGCAAATAAAAACGTTTAGAAAAATATCTCTGTGTCCTAGACTCAGGGCCAGCAATTTGAGTAATTTCTGGTTTTGGATCACGTAGTGCCTATGATTCTGTGAGTGTCTGTCTTTCAGTTTCTAGAAGTTTTACCTTAAGGAAAGCTCAATAAGGAGAGAATTCACTCACAACTCCGATGAGGTATGGGCTGCCTGCATCTCCCAGCAAATGGCTCACCAAAATCTGCAGGGCGATGGCTGTGGACTGTCGCCTCGGTGTCACCACATACTGAAACAAAGCACAGCCCACAGGAGAGGGAACATCAACACAGAGAACTTCATGAGTGACCAGCTGCTTCTAGAATATCCCAGAGACATCGATATAGCAACTTTTATGTATTTCATGTTCAAAAACTGTTTACAATCTTTGGAGACAGAGAAGTTATTCTGAACAAAAGAGTACATTGCATGTTTTGTTGAGGAAAAAAACATTCAAGAAAGGAAGACATAAGAGAAAATAACAACGAAGTAGCTAAACCGTGACTCCTCTGCTTCCATACAGACTCAGAGCAGCTTGTACAGATCCATTTGGCCATGCAACCAACAGAAGCCTCCAGCCAGTATCCCTTGCAGTCACAACGATTTGCTAATAAGGATCCAGCACTGACAGTCTCTCAGAAAAATAGTTATGACCTGTGTCAGCAGGCCTGCTCTAGACTGCTGGGGGAAAGCAGAGTACCTGGAAGCTGGAGGAGCTGTAAAGCATGTCAGCTGAGGCCTTGCAGACCCCTTGAAGACTGAGGGTGAGGTCCCAACCTGCCAGACCGAAAGGTGGCTGGTGATGCTTTGACGGCACTGCCTGTAACTGGGAACCTGTCTAGGTTTGAAAGACAGGTGTCTGCTAAGGAAGGCAGGAGCCTCCCTTGGAATGGAAAATGAAACCCCCTTCCCTCTGAATTATTATAATTTTGGAATCAAGGGGCTTTCAGGCAAGGATATGAGAAATAGGAATAACAGTTCTTTACTAATACATATATATATATATGTATAACAAGGCAAACCAACAACAACAATGGCAGTACCAACAAACAGAACCAGAACCCAGTGACGCCTTCTCGGCCGCAGGCACGTTCCCCTTGGGTGCAGTGACGCTGGCGGCTCCCGGTGCGCAGGGCGGGTGCGATGGTTCCCCCGCGGCTGCAGGGGGCGCTGTGGCGCGAGCTCAGCCCTCACGCGGTGATGGCGGCCGGGCCGAGCCGGGGAGGGATGGAAGAAAGGCTCCACAAACCCCCTGGGCAGCCGATCCCGATGTCCAGCCGGACCCGCGGGAACAGCAGGCTGGAACAGCAGGGACGAGCACAAGATCCCGGGGAGTAGACGAGATGTATGAAAATGCGGAGCTGCGGCAGGAACCCCGGGAGGTCTCGGCGGGCAGGCAGTGCGCTGTTCAGCCACCGTGCAGTGAAGGCCCACATTTCTTCTCGAGGAGCGGCGGGGCAGGGCAGCCGCAGCCCGGCTTCCAGCGGGCTTGGGGTCTCCAAGCAGGCTTGGAGTTTTTCTCTGAGGCACGGTGGGAGGAAAGCCGGAGAAAAGCAGGACTCCACAGTGGCGAGTTCTTCCCAAAGCAGCCTATCTCCCTTCCGAACGCCGAGAGAACAAAAAAACTAGGGTCGCACCCAACCCCCCCTCCCCCCTTTTCTCAGTTCCAGTCGCAGCATCTCTGCCCCACACGAGAAACCCCAGGTAAAAAGAGGGTGGCCAGTCAGCTCTCTCTCCCTGTGGCCAGGTCCTTTTGTCTCTCTTGAGTGCTCAGTAATATGTCTCCTAGTGACATGTATGGGGAAAATTCTTTAAGAGACAAAGAAAACAAAAGGATAACTCCTAAAACCCAAACAACCTGAGACTGATACTGTAGTAACAGCACCTCACACTGATTTTGTTTTTCAGTGCACACAGTTTAAATAATGAGTTGGAGAAGAAGATGTGGTGCACATCCAGAATATGGCAAAGCATCAAATAGATTAGAACTCTTTTGTCAAACGAAATATAGTAATTTGGGGGTAATAAGAGCTCTTTGCCAGTGCTACTGAAGATCAGCTGTGCCTGATGAAGTCTTTCAATAATACATTTATGCAAAAAGCATTCACAGTTAGAATGCTTCAGAAGCAATTTCAAACCTCCATACCTTTGTTTTCAAACCACTTGCTCATATCAGAAACAAAATGCTTAATATTTTCTCAGTCCTCTATTCCACAATTTGGGGGGTTTTCTTGAAACTTTCCTAAATGTCACTAAGTGTGTCTCACACACTAACAATAGAGTGATTGGTGGTTTTTACCAAGGGACAAACTCAAGGTGTATGATCTGTACTGTGGCTCTATCACTGCCTTCAAGGAAACATTAACATGCATGGTAAGTTGGATTTAAAACTAAAAAAAGACCCTGCTCTCACATTTAATTTAGAGTTTTGGTCCTGCTTACCACATACTGCAACCAGTTTCAGTAAAGAACCAGACAACACTGGCAGTGCCCCTCTCAGGCACTTGGCCTCAAACTTGGATACAAAAATCACTTTTAAACCAGCATGTCTGCACCCAGTAAGAGAGCTCTGAGCAGCTAGATTAGAACAATCTCCTTCCTTCCTTTGCACACGTGCAGCTAACGTATACCCTGCTCCATTCCTAGTCCCTCCAAAGTAGATATTTCTAAGCATGGATAGAACATTTATTTTTTCATTAGGAATATTTAGGTAGAATGCTTCAACAATAGTAAATATTAAACCAGGGATGCTTTGGCGATTTCTCCAGAGTTACAGAAAACACTGTCATGTCATGTTTCCATGACACTGTATCCAGCCTCATGACAGTGTAAGAGCAGAGTTATGTGAGACTGGTTGCTCTGAAATCCTTGTCACCCATGGGATGAAGGAACAATCCAAAAGCTCCTTCTCACTGAGGCCATAGCACACTATGGCCTAGACTGAGGGTGTACAGTCTACCCATGGTTTTTTTTTTCTCTCAGAACCTGCCTGGATGATGAGCATGCACACTTTGTGAACAGGCTCTCTTGTACAGAGACAAAAAAACTACAGTAGAAAACTCTGAAGCAGACCTGGCTGTGACAGACTCTAGTAGACTGGAGACTGTCAGCTCTTGGCTCTCTGAGGATTTCATGTCATCTGTCCTAGACTCAAATTTCTTTTATGGATAATGACAGGCTGTGTTTGACAAATGCAAATCAAATATTGTTATGCACTTAGTATATCGTGGGCATTGCAAGCATGAGAAAAGCTAAATGTACTTTGGCTCTCCCAGTGCCCTGCACCACTTCCTTACTACCTTTATTTAATATCCCATATCTGTAACTACAAGAGACAGATGGAACAAAGCTGTAATGAGAAAAATACAAGAGAAGGATGGGATGTTTCCTATAGTTTCAGGGCTCATACAAACTCTGCCTGTGCTATTACTCAGGTTCTTCTGCACAACAGAAACTGAACTCAAGAGCTCAAGGCACTATGGGATTCACTAGNCAGCCATGGGGTCCTGCCTGGCCAAAGTGACTGCCCAGGACCCCACACCACGGCAGGAGTGCAGGTGACATGCTGCGCACTCCCCCTCTGAGGGGATCCAGCCCAGATGCCTGGACAGAGAAGCAGGTGCCCCAAACAGGTACAGTTTACCCCTTGTGCTGCCTCTGGAGGTTTCAGAGACCCCCTCAGACAGATGGTAAACATGTTTCATAAGGAACACTCCAAGTACAGCCTCCCAGTAAACCAGCAAAGCAGCTACAGCACTTCTCCACTTGCAGATTAGGACTGTAGTTGTACAGCAGATACCTTCGTGTTTACACTGAATAGGAGGCACAAAGATGGCTACATGCAATGCCTCTTGATGTACCAGCCACAAAGGGAGGAAGTCCTTATCATTCAGTCAGCATCTTCCTTTGTCTTCAGCTTCACAGGTCGCAGGAGAAATTAATTCCTAGCTACATTGTCTGGCTAGTAGTGCCATGTGGGAAGAAAGAAAAGTCATTTTCATGGCAAAATAAGAACGTGCATTAGCAAATCCAGCTACATTATCAGAAATCCTACCAGTTCACATGGGAAACAAGGCAAAAAGAGAAATTACTGCTGTTATCTATGGCACCCTTCAGTCAATATAACAACAGTAATACACTGAACTCAAGGGGTTTCAACAGGATGAAACACAACTCCCAAGTAAGATTGCCACTGAATGAGCAGACATCTACAAATTCAGCTCAATTCCATCATTTTTCTGATAAAACAATTAGTAGCATCTAGAATTCAAGAGATCCAACCCAAAGCACATTTGTGTTAATAAACTGGGCATCTGCTCCCAGGGGAACACAGCACCACAGATCTCTGCTACGCCAAGCTTTTCACCTCTCCACTTGTTGCCAATTGACACAATATTGCTGGTAACTAATCCTACAGTATTCTAAAAGAAATGGAAAATAGGGGTATTGGTCTCATGGGAGACAAGAACTTCCTTCTCTTCTGCATTTACATGGATTCAGGACATGGCAATGATGCTCCCCACAGATCTCCTTGCAGGCTGCAATGTGATGCAGCTTTCCCTAGGAAAGCTGAGACTGGAGTGATGGAACTGAACAAAAGCCCTGCCCCTCGCAGGCTTTGCAGTTTGGGTTCAGGGAGGAATTGAAGGAAAGAGCTGACAGTAACCATCTGCCTCACTCTCCTCACCATGTATCACCATGTATCACCACTATCTAACTCAGTGATGTCAGCTTCCTCTTTAACAGTGACAGAGGACAGAATTAAAATGCAGATGTAGGAGTTCAAAGAAAAGTAAATTGAGAAACTTAAAAAGTTGGTGCCTCAACTGATGTAAAAAGAATGGCAATTCTATTAATACTTGGTTCTGGTGCAAAAACCCCCAATTATTTCAAAACAAACTGAAATACAAGCTAAGTAAAAATGTCAGTCTGGATCAGTGATAGTTTTTCTGCACCTGTTCACTGCTGTAAGGCTTCAGCTCTTTTCTCGTAGGATAATTGTTTCTGACCATTCTGTGAGAGTCAAATAAGAATCAAAACCCTCTTCGCTGCTGGCTGAGATTTAAAGCAAGCAGCCAATTCACTAATGCTGACTGCATTATTTACTATTTTATTAAAATTCCAGAGTGCAGAAAACTGACATGTAGAGAGCAGCACTGTGAAAGAGAACATAATGCACAGTCAGTGTCAGCAGGACTTTGCTGAAGACCCATGAAATGTAAGTAGTTCCATTCCTTCATCTCAATCAGAATGTAAAGAAAAGTTCTTCAACTATGAAACAAAAAGATAAACGGACTCATGTCAAGGCAGGGTTAGGCAGTAGAAGGAGAGTTCTGTAGTGCTTCACAGCTGGTCCCTTTGGTCACTGGACAGTGCTCAGCATTTGGCAATATACTTTCTCATCCTTTTACACAGACGCTGTAATAGGGATACTTTTATCTCTGCTCAGATTGTCCACTACTTGGGTTTAGGTAGCCAGTAGAGATACCAAGCAAGTTGTATATCTGAGCAACTCAGACCACAGAGCCCATGACCTCAGGGGTAAACTTCCAGTTCCTGTGATAGCAAAGGATGGTGACCTGTGTTCCACTGGAGCCACAGTCTGCAAGGTTTTTTTACTGTCCCTCTTGTGAACTGGTATTGTGCATCACTGCATGTTGTGCTACACATGAATGCACTCACTGTGGTTCTTAAATGAAAGATTTATTATGACTGTGGAGTTTGCAGTAGCAATCTGCAAATAGATTTCAGCTCCCTTAGAATGAAACACTATTACATAAAATAAAATGGGAAACGCTCATGTGACTCTTGCTTGGGAAGAAACAGTCAAAGATCTCTGTTCTGCTGTCCCTTAACTTTGTGCCTTCTCTCACTTGTCCTGATGGCTTTACACAATTTCGCCACTTTCAGCGCCAACTGCAGTAGCATTGTGCCTGTACCACACTTGTCTGAGACAGTCCCTGTCTCTCAGGGAGCTTCCTGCTTGAAATATTTGGGTTACCATCACATCCACAGGTTTTCAGCACAGGGACCCCAAAGTGGAGAGTTTGGGTCCCTTTGTGTGACCCAGTACTCTACTCCTCATAGAAAATGGCAGTGTCAATTTAAATATTTTGTCTTATGCCCATGGGTAGCAACAAAAGAATTGTCAATCATATAAATAACTTTGGTACTTAAATCAGCTTTCTGCAGTCTGACTATCAGTTATGAGCATTTCTTTGCTTATTGCACTGATAAACCATATTCACTTGTTCATATTATGGATTAATAAAAGAAAAGTTCATATAAACTACTTGATAAGACTGTAATGATCTGTGTAGTTCAGCGATCATAGCATCTGTCCCAGGGTTTACACAGACATCTATTACTGACTGTGGAGCTACAACCTAAATGAAAGGTTGCCAAATTTTTATTTAGAGTAAAAACTCAAGTAAAATTACTAATTCTAAAAACCTTTGAAATGATACAAAGAAGCTGCTCATCGCAGTTTAGACAAAATGTGCTACAAGATGTGTGCTTTTCACATCATTCCTTTCTAAAGAAATTACTGACAACAGAATCCAAATGAAATCATGCACTGCTATTCCTCGGGCTTGTGGTGTCAGTCCTGGAATACCCAAGAGCCCCTTAAGCATCACTGCTGGCCTGATGCTTTGGCAGTGTAGCACCACTTATGAATTGGACTTGCGAGCGCTGGAATTCATCTGCACTGTATTCTGGACTAAGGGAACTTGCTAATAGCTCATGGACTATCTACTTTGCCTCATTTGGATCATCCTTTCAAACCTCTGGAAAACAAACAGAAAACCTGATTATAGACACAAAATGACCTTGTTTCTGGTGCAGACCATTTTCTGCACCAGACATTCCAGACATCTGAAAACACAGAGCTGTACTGAAGCCCAGAATACTCTGTGTACAGGCAGCACTAGAGAGTCCCACGTGCATGAGTTCCATCCGAATCAGGACATCTTCCTGTGATTATAATAACTTGGACTACTGCACCACCACATCCTTATTGCCACTGGCGTCCTTGCCCAGCAGTACATTGTGGCAGTGATTCCAAGCAGGATACCAATAAGGGGATTCGTGGTAGGAGTTCATTCATCTGTCCCCAGAAAGCCACCAAGATGCAGGCTTAGGAACAATATTACATTGACAAAAAACTTGAAATAAGGAAATAGTTTCACAAGCACTTACCAGCAGTATGTCTGTCACAACAGCCCAGTTTACAGACAAAAACAGTTCTCCAAATGCAATAAAAATCTGCAAAACAGAAGAAAGCAGTGACTGTACTATACTACACTATACTATACTATTACTATTACTATTGCCATTACTATTACTATTACTATTACTATTACTATTACTATTACTATTACTATTACTATTACTATTACTATTACTATTACTATTACTATACCATACTATACTATACACTGCATTGCCCTTCTGTGTTGTGAATATGAGGCAGGCTCCCTGACTCTGCTTATCTAAGTAAGAATTGTCCTACATACCCATTTCTTCTAAATTAAACACCTCTGTCTATGCCTACAAACACTAACTTCATCTTAAAGGTGGAGAAAGGACCCAAAGAAGGTATTTGAGTCACAAATCCTCAGCAGAAGAGCCAAAATAGGAAACATATACCACCCTCCCAAATTAACTGCTATGAACTACTGAACCCAAGAAGAGAAAAGCAAGATCCACGGAAAAGAAACATTCAGCACAGGTTTAAAAAGTGCATAGGGATGCAGATGAAGCCAACTGAACACCTCTGTGCCAATACAAGTACTCTTAAGGGCTCTTTCAGAGAGAGAACTTCCAAATTGGAATGGACTCCAAGGAACAGGCAGTCTCAAAACCTTAGTGTCCTGTGGGAAATCCCTAATCCATCACAGACGGAGACCCAGCCATGAGGAAAAGGGGTAGGGCACTGAACAGTTCTTACAGCTGTGGTCTCAGAAAATATTAACCCTTTCAGCCAGCCCTGGACATAGATTGGAGCAGCCTGCCCAGACTAAGAGAGACTTGAGGAAAGCATTAAAGTTACACCATTGAGGTGGAGCAGTGCTAGAAAGCAGAATCTCTTCAGAAACACAGGCCACAAAGTCACATGGCACCTGCACATTATTCTTATCTACTAATCAGACTGATGGCACATTGTTACAAGAGGTGCCAGCATTGTGTTTGGTAAGGTCTTGGTCAAGATGTTGTCCCTGGTTGATGAAAACACAGTCTAGAAAAGGCACAGTGACAAACTGTCAGATGTTTTTGGAGGGGTGGCTCACATTCTCCTAAGGAGAACTAGACCTAGTATACCTAGGATATCTATAGATATTCTATAGGTAATAGATATAGATAATAGACCTAGGATATCCATAGCTCCTCTGTGGTTCTTGTCTGTTCTGTTCATTTGTTTTCTTCTCCAAACCAGTTTGGAGAAAAAGTTCCTTGAAACACTGAGATACTTAGTATAGATCATTATCCAGACATCTTTTCCTTCACAATGCTTTAGATTAGCTATAAGGAAGAAGTTCTTCCCTCTGAGGGTGGTGAGGCCGTGGCACAGGATGCCCAGAGCAGCTGGGGCTGCCCCATCCCTGGAAGTGTCCACGGCCAGGTTGAACAGGGCTTGGAGCAACCTGGTCTGATGGAAGGTGTCCCTGCCCATGGCAGGGGAATGGAACTGGATGAGCTTTTACGTCCCTTCAAACCCAAACCTCTGATTCTATGATTCTAATAAAAGGTATATTTTGGTAGTTCCAACCCAATATATTGATTCACTCATTTGACAGAGACTGGCAAATCAAACTGTTGTTCTCTACCTTTAATGATAAAAAATCCCCTGAGAAACACGCTCAGAGAGAAGCTATGTGGGACTCTGAGAAGCAGAAAAAGAAAATGGCTAATTCTTCTGGGCACTTGGATCCCCACTCCTAGATCCAAAAATAATCATCAAGTTCACATTTTGCTTTGTGTACACACACTCAGACAGGCAAATCCACTTGTGTTTTCTCTTGGTGTAAAGGTGTTTTTCCACAGGAATACACATTCCTGAGGAGTCAGAAGGAAAACCTCTTTGAACAAGCGTTATTCTTAGAAGCAAAAAACATGCAAAAGTGCCCTTTTGCAGAGAACCATTGATTACTGTAATTAACTTTACTTGGATCCTCTTATTTATATTAATCATGGTGATTTTGGCTGTGGAGTCACAGGAAAAAAGCACAGGAGTCTTCCCCTAGCTGTTACCAGATTGTAGCTGAAATGGGATTTACATTCAGTTCCCTCTTACAGGGATTCTTCATCATTCCTAGTAAGTTTCTGTTTTCCCCTTTACTGAGAACAGAATTTAAGTGATTTATACTTCAGTTTGCATTGCCAAAAGCTTGACTTTGAGGATCAGCTAGTGATCTAGGCCTTTGAAGGTGAGGGCTAAATTATTCTTAGCAAGAACTGTGTGTGTTTTACAGTCCCAACTACACCAATCTTTAGGTATTCAGAGAGCAAAAATAAATAAGAATACTGTATTAGCCACAAAGCATTAAAAATTAACATAAGATTGAGACTTACTCTAACTATGTTTTTTCATAAGGGACAAGTTTCATGCAGCTAAATGCATAGTTACTATTCTCTTCTTCAGTGTGGGCACTCTGCAGGTCCAGAGGCCCAGGTTTTGTGCTCTGTCTGCCCTTTATACTGGACCAAGGACTGCCCAGTGTGGCTCTCACAGGACAGACCTCAGCTATGGGAGCATCAGAGCCCAGAGCTTACCTGGATACCTTGTCACAAGCCACTGAAACCTCTTAATGGTCTAGAAGACTGCAGAGAATTCTGCAAAAGCCACCCCTCACCTCGTCCTCCCCCTTCCCATTCTCCCAAGAATTCCAGAAGACATTTTGCTAATTGTCACTTACAAAAGTGGAAAGGATGTTCATCTGGGCCACCATCAGAGCTATGTAGAGGCACAGAGCAGAAATGAACATGCTTGTGGCACAGATCAGAGGATCAGCTTTGTTGTTTATCTTCCTTAATCGTCTTGCAGCTTCTGCCCCAGCAATAATACCCAAGATTCCTGTCCCAATGGTGATGCCTCCAAATATTAGGCTGGTGACAAAGCAAAGGATTCAGCTGAGCATAGTAAAACTGTACTGTGGAAAAATAAATGGCGTTAGCTTGTACCTGTAGTTTCAGAGGAATCTTTAATGGGGAAGTCGAATTTTATTCCACTTGATGGAATAAAACCCTCCCACTCCTTCTAAATGGATGTAATCCCAAGCCTCAGCTGAAGCTATGGCTTTGCGACGGCGGCTATATCCCATGGAGAAGATATTTTCCCATTTACAGAGCAGGTGTTATGCGCCCAGGCTCAAGGAGGGCTCTGCTCAGTATGACCTGGCTTGGATGTGCTGTGATTTAGAGGAGACACAGTCATCCTGGTTACCCTGTGAATCAATCTACCCAGTCATCCCTGAAACACAGATGGAGTAACTCTGTATCACAATCTGCTGTCTTGGAAAAGATCCTAGCACGTGGAATGATATACATCTAAATTATAACCCTCTGGTTAGCACAGCTGAGATGAGTCACTTCTCTGACTATGGAAAACACTTACCACTTCCCAGAAGAGTTCAAAGAATACTGAATAGGTAACTACTGCCAGGTCCATGTGGCATTTTCTGAACACAGAGTTTCCAATACCATTCAGCTTTGTGTGTCAGCAAATGCAAATGTGTTCTTAAGGAACCACAAGTTCATGTTTTGAAAGAACGTATCTGAATAGTTTAGAAGACTCAGCTTCCAAAGGGACTTCCATGTTGCTTTCATCTGTGTCCCAAATGAGACCCCCCAATGACAAAGCAAGTCTCTTGCACAAGATTAGTGGTGCCACTGATTGTTTAATGCATCGTCATTCTCTGAAGGCAAACAGGGACAGGATCAATGTATTCTGAGCACAAGTGCTTCTGAATATTTAGAGTGCTACATGGTAAGTTCTGTACATTTTCCTGAGCTTTCTCTAACTGCAAAGCAAAGTAACCAGCCGGGATATGATCTGTTCCTTTAAATTACAGCACATCCACTTCTTAATTTCTTTCTGGCTGATTAAGAACTCAATAATTCTACAAGGAAAAAGAAGGTATTGCTATGCAAGATAACAAACTTTAAGCAAATTTGTACTGTCCCTCCAAGTTCTTCAGGATTCTGATCCATCACTGACTACAGCTTGATAGTGACATTATAGATTGTCACTAGGCAGAATAATCTCAGAGATTTGTTGAGGAGAGGCAAGTTCCAAGGTGACATTACTTGATTGAAGCATTTATGGAATTGTGTTTAGAATATTCATGTATTGTAAACTGTAGTTGAAATAAACCTGCAGCTGGAATGAAAGAGAATGGCCAAAACTAAATCCAAGCACAGTTCAGTTGACAGGGAGTAGGAAAGTACAGAAGCCTAGTGCTGGGGAAAGGCTCCTATGGGATCTTTTAGGGTCTGAGAATGCTCACTTATCTCTCTGATCTGTTCGAAAGTGTTTGCACAAAGACCTGAACAAAAACTTCACACTGCCTATTTATCTACCTTGAAAGGATTGAGACTTGAGTCAGTTGTGGTGCCATTTGAGTTTTCATTTCCAAGGAGTCTAAGTGACACAGTCCTGATCCTTAAACAAAGTCTGAAACTGCTGAACAGCCCTAGGGGAAAACATCTTTAAAGTATCCTGGGGCAGGTCTGGTAATGTGCGGCTCAGTTCCTCCAGCACCATCAGGTCTGACGTAGTAGTTTATATTCTGTTTCTTTACATCCCCTTGGAATAACAGTCCAAAACCAGCCTTATGCTGCCTCTGGCATGAGCTTATGCCAAGGTTATATTTAAAGCATCCTATAAGAAGCAGTACATGAGGTTAAACTATCAGATGCTCTGTTTCATTCCCCTGAAGACCATGTCTGCTCTAACAACATTACTGTGGAATAATAATTCAGAAGTGAATTAGAAAACAAACTAGAGGCCAACACCTCCAACTTAACAAAGGAAGTATTTTAAACTGCATCTGTGAACAGATACAGCCAAACATCTTAAACTGTTCAGCTTCCCTTGTCTGCCTACCCTGAGCCAGACTCCTGTGTTTCACTCCCTTCCCAGTAGTGTTCATTGATAAATAATGTGCCACTGGTGGCATCCATGGAAGTACAATTCATTTCCCATGGAAGGATTTTGGGATGACTCTTCAATCCATCTGGTTATGCTACAACTCAGAAATCACTTTTGATTTGACTCAGTTATTCCATTGCAGAAAAACAGAAGAATCCCATTAACAGAGGACATATTCAAGGTGTGATTACTGCTTTTCCCTCTAATTGTCTTTACCTGGAAGGCACTTAGTTCTTTGAAGTCCATTACAAAACCAGAGACTGAAACGAGACCTGGGATACCTCCCGGAGAAAGGGACACTTGTGTGGAGACCCCTGATAGGGAGTCAGTCCCAGTGCTCACTGTTACTGAGGGAAGCCGTGAAGACGCAAGAGGAACATTGAATACATATTTGTATTCTGGACAACACATTGTGAAAAAAAACTTCTCTTCCTAGGTGGGGAAAAGAGATCTACAAAAAGGTGTGTTATGACTATTTCAAAGCATTCTACTAGTGTAAATTCCCCTTCTTAGACAATATTTGATACTATTCATGAATCTTCATTGCTCTGGACATGCTCTGTAAGCAGAGCTCTGCTGGCAGCTATTCACAAGATCCTGATTTGATGTGATGATATGATACTACATCAAAATCATCAAGTTTTCTTCAAACTGGGAGCCACAATGACCTCACCAACACGGCAGGGATTATAAAACCAGATTAACAAGGAGATAATAGGCAAGTTACTAAAACACAAGATTTAAATATACTTAAATGGGTATTTAAGTAGCTTGGGATGCACAGTCATTTGTCAACTAAAAACTACTTGCTAAAGCTGCTCCTTTTTCCCTGCAAGTGTTCCTATTACTGCTTCTTCCCACTTTACTTAAATAGGGCTGGCAGCATCTTTCCAGTTAACTGAGTGATTATAAACAAACAAACAAAGGGGAGTGTCTCAGATACCTGGAAGCAATGTAGTTTAACATTCACACCCCATTGCCTTCACAAAAATTGCTCAGTAACATCCTCCCTTCCACCTTTGGAAACAAGCTGTGATTGAGCATTGTGCAGCATTTCCAGGTATGTTCCCACAATCACACCTCACCTGTTAGATGAATTGCATGATTCTTGGAGGCATGGTGGGACAATGCCCTGGACAACCTGAGCCCTGTACAGAAACAGTGGCATCCACATTCCCAAGGCTCCAGTGACAAAGGCCATGGCAGTCAGACCCAGCGAGGAACAGACAAAACTACAGCTGAAAGTCAAAAGAAAACAACTGAGAGATATTAGAAAGAATAGTGTGTGAGGAAAAAGGGAAAACCCACCTGCAACATCCAGGATTTCAAGCAATAACAAAACCATTCATTCAAATGTCTTATAATCAAAATCCACTCCCTTGAATATCTGAACTCTGATTAGGCTTTATTATGAAATTCAACAATAAAGTACTAATTAGAGCAAAGGGTATGACCTACTGATTTCATGTTAAATCCTGGTCTCTTGCAGATTTCATCGACAACTTCTGCCAAAACGATTGCTGTGAATTTTTTGATAGCAGAAATACAACAATAGAGAGTGAGCAAGAATTTAATGGCTTTGTAGCTGAAAGAAAGGGTTCTATGTGCAAGTCTAAATGCCTCAGGTTTTAAGTTGTTTCTGTAACCAGTAAAAATGAGAGTAACGTCTGGGTCTTCCAAACTGTGAAGATGCAGTGGCTGAAGCACCCCTTAACTCCACCTGAGTGAGTAAAAATAGACTCTCAATCTCCACAGCAAGTTTCAGACAAAAGGAGAAGCATTTTTGAAAACTGTCCAAACCTTCTCTCCTTCCTGCCCTATTCTAGGAGAAAATTAAATTTTTGCTGGACTTTTTGTAATTAATAGTTCAGGAGAAAACCCCCTTTGAGGTCAATAAGGACATCTGAAATCTTAAGACTGCTGCAAATGACCAGGTGACCACCAGACTAGAGGATTTGTTAAGAAATTAATTCAATTCTCCATCTTCTAAAGATAAAGTGCTCTTGGACTTGATTAAAAGTGGAACCACATAGTTTTTTGGCAGTATGTCTTTATGCTTTGGAAATCAATGCCCAAGGAAAAGAAAATGGGACTTAATTGCTAAAGGAAAAGAAAATTAAAATATATTTTTACACTGGAACATCTCTGTAGGAAAGCAACTTTGGAGATAGTCTAGTTGTTGAAATGTCAGAAAGGTTCATTTTTGATTCAGGAAAATTTATCTTTTTATTCAGTTTGAAAAGAATGAAGGTTTTGTCTTTACAAACCAGCTGTGGGCCTACTGTAGATAAGACTAACACCGAAGATAAAAGAAACAATGGGAAGGAGTCCACCGATTGATGAATGGAATGCAAGAGATTTGTCCTTACAAATCTCTTTAAGTCTACTGATAGGCGAATTTGTGTAAAGAAACCATGGTAAAAACTATGAATTCCTGGAACTATGAAATCAAGGGGGGGTTATACATTAGAAGGGAACCTTAGGTATCAGGCGTTCCGGGAAGTCTGTACCTCTCAAGTACCTCAGCCAATGGGGAAAGAGAGAGGGACATGCAGCCGGGAAATTAGGATAAAAAAGGAGGCTGCGCCCTCCAAAAATTCGAGAGACCCCAGGGGAATGCCCATGATCTCTCCCTTTATTCGAATAAAGTAAAAGGACTCCTCTGTCTCCTTTTTGGACATAAACCTCTGGTGTTTGTGGATTAATTTTCCTGACAAGTTCATGATGTAGTGCCTACAAATTGTGATCCAACAAAACTGATCTCTAATGTACTTGCTGTTCAGGATGTAAAGAGGATGCAGATTTAGTGGGCAGTTAGAAAACGCTGGGTCGTCTGGAAGAACACTCCAAAGACAGACAAGGTCCCAGGAAAGCAAGTCTTTAAATGAAAAGCGTTGGATCGGGAAAGCAGCCTGCGGGCAGCGGCAGTGCGGAGCCGGGTCTGATGCAGCTGCACAGCGGCACCTGCTGTTCCCAAACCGACTCCAGCTCCTCGTCCTGTCCCGGCAAGGCCTGTCACCAGCTGACTGCGGGGTCACAGGAGCGAGGAACCTGCTCCAGCCCGGATTTTACTTCGTCCTGCAGGTCAGCTGCATCTTTAATTTTTGTGCGGTTAAAAGGAAGGTGTCATCAGCCAGCCACGGCTCAGCCCATCAAAACACATGGACAATTACTTTACAAACCATACTGGGGTCCTACAACCTCTGACCTCATGCACAGCAGACTCCCAAATACCACAGAGATTGCCTGAGACACACTGATCCAACCTTCCTCAGGCACTAAGAGTTATAAATAAATTTACACCAGAAAATTATGCACTTTTACCAGTGCATTCCCTTTCCTTAGGGAAGTGAAAATTTAGTAGAAAGTAGAGCTGGATTTAAATAGGAGCAAGCTGCCATCATAACTTTGCCCCTTCCCACCCCCCTCAAAATGGGAGCATAGAAGAAGCGAAGAAATTTTTTATCTCTTGTGTAGCATTCCTGTAAAAAAGTGGAAGAAAGATTTTTACTAATGGTTTTTCCATCCTCTTGCATACAGCATGTGGCTCAAAGGAGCAAAGCGGATTTGATAGTCGTATTTCTTATAATGGAATGGTGACTCCTCAACAGAGGGAACCTTTGTAGCTCAAACCACTTACTTCTTGGCAAGTGATCCCACATCTTGACACCAAGTAGTCTTGGCAGTTCTGTGTACATCTGGCTTCTCATCTGCTCTTCCTATCATGCCGGAGATGCTCAGTGCTCTGTGTGCTGCTGTCTTTCTCTGGATCCTGTGAGGGACCAGTAGAATCAGGAGAAGCAGTGCCAGTCCTCCCATGCAAGGAGTTACCTGTAGACACAAGGTTGGTTAGATCAAAGACACATGTTTTCTTATAGCGAGAACTCCACAGCAATTCAAATTGTGTTAGAACCACATATTAGAAAATTGCAGATATCTTCAAAAATAGATGTGTGCTGGTTTAGGTCGTATTTGTAAAGAAAATGAGTGACTTCGGTGACTTTGGATGAAAGATAATAGATCCTCCCTCCCCATCATACAGATACACGATTGCTCCTCCCTCTGATTTTAAAGAAAAACATGAAGAAAGAAAACTGTACTGTAGTACTCTAGCCATAAGCACAAGAATCACTGATGCAGTCACCAGTGTTACCTGAATAACATCAGTGTTACTCCAGTAAATATTCTGCCCCACTCACCTGCATGTGCTAGCTGATTCTGTATACCAGGCATGAGGCTCTGACAAAGTGCTTCCAAAGCACTCTCAATGAGAGACATCGTGATGACATGACCAGAGCAGAAGAGGTTATTTTCTTGAAGCCCTCAAATAATAGAAGTTGTTCCCAACAGCATTCCAGAAAACTGGTGCTACCAGTATAACAATCATTTTACCTTCAAATTCTCTGTCTGAGGAGGTCTTGGTGCAGTAACGATTCCAAATGTGCCCTCAGGTAAGAGGAACATCAGCACCGGCCCTGGCTGCTGTACAATTTCACCTACACCTAACAGAGCTAGGCAGAAATCTGCCACTTGTCCTGCAGGAAAATTTCTCCTAAACACCATGTTCCTGACCTGTCAGAGGGTAGAAAGTCCTTCCACTGCTCACCTTTAACACAATGAATGTAAAGAATCCAAACCCCAGTGATGATTTTGATGTTACGGTGAATGAAAGTGAGTGACTCACCCTGAATGCCCAGTGCCAGTCACCTGTGCTTTTTGCCATGCCAGCTGCCAGCATATAACCACAGCCACTGTAAACAAGAGAAAGGAATGATCAGTAAGCACCAATGAATTCTGGATGGCTGAAATGACATGTCTTGCCAGCTAAGGAGAGCACACAGAAGTGTTTTGTCATAGTTTTCCAAAGGGATAAAGAGAAATAACCCTCATGGTTTGTGCTAGTCTACTGTGCCAGCCAGAATTAAAAAGAGAGTCTAACCTCCTTAGAGCAGACTTGAGATGATGACAGTAATGTCCCAGATTCCCCCTGGAATACATATTCTGTAGAATGACACTGCAAACCCGGATCAAAGAGCCCATAAAACAGTTTATTACCTACTCCCTTCTGTGCTAGCCACAGGAATGATGCCCTGCAGGAATTTCTTTAGTTTTAATCTGCCTTCTGGGCCCAGCCTTGGCTGCCTGCTCTGATACAGAGTATGCCTCTAATCCACTTGAAAAGCCCTTTTCCTTTTCTTCAGACACAATGTCAATTTAACTAAAAGAGGAAAGGGAAGTACCAGTTCTTCCTTGAGAGACATTTAATGGAGGGTCCTTGAAAAATTTGTCAAATAAACTAATATCTAAAAGCTTTCATCTTCCAAAACACAGAAATAAATTGCATACTCTGATGCACATATTTCTTTTATAATTGATTCAATATTTTATTCAAAGCCAGAATTTCCAGAGTTTAGATTCTCCCTGAAAATGTTGGGGGGAAAAAGCGAATTTTTTTCAAGGTTAAGTAGAGAAATACACCTAATCAGCTCTATTCAAACTTGCTAAGGAAGTGACAAATCCATTTGCAAGAGCCAATGCAGAAATACATCAAAATAAATCTGATTAGGGCTCAGGGTATATTGAATTGCAGGTGTGATCAGACAGAATTTCAAAAGGCCACTAGCAAGAAAACCAACCTTCCCACTGGAATAAAGATGTAGAAGATAGATAACACTGTGGTCCTTTTTCCTTCCTCAAACAGGTCTGCAATGATGGTAGGTGCTATAGTGGAGTAACTGGCAGAGCCAATGCCAACCAGTCCTCGTGAAAGAACAAATATCCTGTAATGCTGCAGGGAAAAGACATAGTCAAAAAAAGTCCATGCAAGAAAAAGCTTAGTATTAAAGAAGGGCATTTTAGTGGATCAAATCGACCAGAGGAAATCAGAATTGAACTGCCTTTTGCCTATGTCTGTATTCCCTCTACTCACACCTGCTCCCCTCACACCTCACTGCTGGGCTTTCTCTTTCTGCACAGCAGTGACTTCTCCGAGTGACACCCAGAGGGAATTCCAGGATAGGGTGGATAGAGTACATGCTTGCCCAACAAGCTGCCACACTGTAAGGTCATAAACAACAAACATGCAGGACAAAAATAAAATCCCATCAATCACAACAATAATGTGGGGGTTCTCTATTGCCTAGGCTGGACTCCAGTGTCCTATAAAGCATTCCTGCGTGGAGAACATTTAGTCCAGGCTTAAGGCTTGGGAAATGAGTGGTCACTGATGAATTTGCAAATGTGATTAGAGAAGAACTCTATCAAGTCCTGCAAGATGTATTCAGGTTATTTTCATAGCATCCTCTAAAAGAGCAACATACCGACTCAGTGATGAATGAGCTCCCTAAGGTCACACCAGACCAGAAGAAAATACCAGCTCCAAGGATGATTTTCCTGTTGTAGCGATCTCCAAGGTATCCAAAGATGGGGGCAGCCAGCATGTAACACAAGGTGAAGACTGAAAATCCAATAATGAACAAAGACAATATTCATCCAATTATTTTTGTCATATGTACTGCTCACCCCTCAGATAAACTCAGGTTATTTTTAGGGCAGGGTTAAAGACAGGCTGAGTTTGTAGGACTGGGAGGGGGATTGATATTTGGAAAAAGACAAGTGCAGATTCAAAATGTCTATACAAAAATAAAATGTATGTGAATTACTTAACTTCTGTATTTCTTGAGAAAACCGTCATCTTTTGTGATTCACATACTGTGGGATTTTTGAAGGACTCGACTCCAGTCTGACTTTCAGTTTTGCATTATAGTCAGCCTGCTCACAAGTGGGAGTGAGCAACACCACTTACAAGGAGGAACTAGAAGAGGTAAGTATCTGGACTGTGTTTTAGGAGCAGACCACAGAGGGGCAAGGCAAAGTCAACCATCTGAACTAAGGAGATTTTATTACCTGTTTGCAGCAGACCTGTCTTCCCATCACTAAGCCCGAAGTATTTCTGTATATCCAACAGGATCCCTGCAACAGAGGCAGACACTGAATGACAGCAGAGTACCCTGCTCAGTCCTGGTAACTGCCAACTCAAAAACAGGGCTTGCAAGAACTGCAGCACATTTAGTTTCTAGTTTAGATGTAAGCCATTACTCTACCACAAGCACAAGATGCACAGAAAATTAAAAATTCTTATCACTATAGATAAAATTAATGATCTTCCACTGTAAGTGTCTTATGAGAGTCAGTTTACCCAATTTTTCAACCACACCTGTTCTGTTTCTTTTGCACCATTAGCACCTAAGTACACAAACAATTTACAGTTCAAAGTTTAGTGGACACAATGTGGAACTAAACAGTGGATGATAAGACAAAAAGGTCACTTTCTTCTCTATACCATACCAGGGCTGCAGATCTTCCATCTCACCTATATTGTATTTCCAATTTACACTGCTGAAAAACAATTAAAAATAGAAGATACTGCTTTGAAAAAGCATACCTGTACTCCAGTATTGAAAGATGTCAATTAAAAAAGACATTTACTCTCATGCTACTTTAGTTTTGTCAAAATAGATAAAGTCACAGCATTGTTAAGAGGATGAAACCACCACCACCACTTAAGAGAACAATTCTGTGTAATTTGCCTGCTGTGCTCACAGGAGCTCATCTGCAGCAGAAGGGAGCTGGGTGAGGTCAGCAAGAGGTACCCTTTCTCCCACAGTGTGTTTTACATGTTGTGCCATGAACGACACTGCTCCAGCCACTTGAAAGCTAATTTAAAGCTAAATCCATGTTCTCCCACAGTCCCCATGGCGGCAGCATCAGTCCACTCACTATTTACTGATGTGACTTCAAGTCAGTGTAGATCAAGGTCCAGCCTAACAGCAACTCCAGAGGTTTATAGTTGCTTCTCAATGACTCTTGAACATAGTTTACATTTAGGGGGTTCCTAATGGTTTCAAACGTTTAAACAAGTGATTTAATTCAAACATTTTGTATCATTAAAACAGAACAATCAATTGTATCTTTCTGGCAGCCAGTGATCAACACACAGAAATACTGTATTACAGGAATTCAGGTTTGGTCTCATGGAATATTTAGAACAAATCACAGCTAACAAGACTTGAACAGAACCACAACTTCACCTCAAACTAACATTCACACTGAGCACCATTAAAATGTCATCCCCGCCACATAACTAAAATAACTGACCCTACCATTTCCTGGCAAATTACAAAGCATTGATTTGAACAGCTGACAGAAAAGAGGGGAAAGGTCTGCATGGTCACTAGTTTTAACAAATTGAAGTCAGCAGACAATTAAGGGGAAGAGCTTGTTTTCTGTGATGCAAACGCTGTCAAAGCCTGTGAGCAAAACTATCCGGAAACCACAACTTTGTAACTGCTGCCAGTTTACTGCTAGTTTACTTCTAAGCAGATACTCACACCTCCCTTTCCTCTCTTTCTTGTTAGCTGATACCTAACAACACGGTCATCTACTTGGACAGTATAAACTCAAATGCACTGTTTCAAGAATTCTGCAGTGGCACTGAATTCTAGCAGATGAACTGTATATTGCTGTGGTATAAACTGCAGCTTACAGACTTCCCTCATGGCCCAGGAGTCACAGAACTAAGTAAAAAGTGGTTTAGTCATATAGTGTAATTAAAGAAGATGTTTCAAAGGCCTGGGAACTATCACCACCTCTGCTCTTGAATTCTTATATGTCCCTGAAGGTGCCCCACTCACAAGAGCATGCTGGGGAAATTTTAAGCTCTTAGCAGGTACAGGAGCCCCCGAATAGTTCAAAGACTAGAATGAGCCAAATGGCTTCTTGAACTTAACCCTCCCAAGGGGTTACCCTTCCAGCATCCAAGTTCTTCCTTGAAGATATTTTAATTCTCTTCTGTCCCCTGCCCTTCTCCAAGGAAAGTTACTTGACAACAGAACACATACACAAAGTTTTTCACTAACAGCCTTGCAGTGTCATTCAGCATGCACTCCTACTGCACTCCTACTTGCTTCCTTCCCTCTTGTGTTGTTAAAAAGCACTCAAAAAAGCAAGCTCAAACTCCTAAACCCACTACACTCTCCATTTTTAAAGATACTGACTGAATGTCCTAAATTTCTGAATGGTCTAAGTAGCAAAATAATTACTTTGTGTACGGTAACTTGGTATCAATTCCAATTGCAATAATCTATCCTTTGGGTTTTTACAAGGTTTTAAAACGTTTCTGTTTCCCAAGTCACTCAGAAGTAATATATAGCAAGCTCACAACAAGTGTTTCCCCTATATTCTAAATCAGATCCCTGGAAGCATGGTAGATGCTAAGGAGTGTTACTAAGCAGAAGAATTTACACAGACCACAATTTACATGGGAGAAAAAACCCATAGGTTTCCCTCCAGTTTACTATAAGCAACTCTTGGTTGTTTTCAGCTAGGGAAAAAAAAAAGTTTTAAAATCACATTTTGGAGGAAGGATATTATTTATTAGACAACAAGTCATAACTTGGGTAGGGGAAGGCTTAAGGAAGTGGGTCTCTATTCTTTTTCCACAATCACGTTCCACTCTTCATTGCAGAAATCACACGATTGCCAGCAGCTCACAAGGAAGTTAAGCCTCCCCTCAGTAAACAACATAGATAACAAAGTTATCACAAAGATGACATAGTTTTTGAACTTTTAATGGAGGGAATAGCATCAGTATTCTTCAGATAAAGGAATACCATATAGAATCTACTAGATGCAAAGAAGGCCTTGTAAACTGTTGTGTACAGTAAAGAGAAGCTCCTTAGTCAAACCTCTGTAGAATCCAGCCACAAAAATGGACCAGTTCCTTTGTATGCTAAAGTCTGTTTATAAGAGACCTAGATTTTAAAATATTATTTTATAAGCATTCTACTAACTATTAATATCTAATAAATCACTCCTAGGTCTTTCCAGATTTATAATTGAAGTTTCATTAAGAGTATGATCAACAGGCTAAAGCAGATAAATGAGAAAAAGTAAAAAGACATAAAGCATATCCTTACTTTAGAAACATTTGTAGAGTTTAGAAACATTTGTAGAGCTGTTAAGAGCTTAAATTTCTTTTTCTTTAGAAGAGGAAAATGGGCTCTCACCTGGCACAATGAACCAATCAATGAAATTTATTAAATTCCCAAAGCACAGCACGGCAACTACCAGGCAATCCCTCTTTGCTGGATTGTTCCTCGACACAGACACTGATGGACATTGTGTCTCATCTGCTGCAGCAGCTCCATAATTCTGTCCCTCAAGTAGTGGCTGGAGCAGCAAGCCTGTGTCTTCATGTTCACAGGGGGGTTGCATGTTTCCAGTGCAAACACTCAGCAGGGATGATGAAGCATTTCCTCACACAAAATTGATGTGTTGGGGCTATGAGGAACTTCAATCACTACAGTCATTTCCGGCACTGAGGCACAGCCACTAAGAATTGAAATGAAATGTTCCTTGCAGTCAGAAGAACTTGCAAACAAAAAAGCTGCAGTGTTTTGCAAAAGTGCTGAAGACCATGGCCTTGAAGACAAGGAAAAGTAAATGTAAACAAAAGCAAAGTAATCCATTGCGCACCCAAGAAATAAAAGTGCACAACTCTGCAGTGATCTCACAGAAACTACAAATGCCAAAATAACAATATTCTTTGTTGTCAGTGAGTTGCCAGAGCTAAAAATAGTCTTTCTACAGAAGAAAGAAAGAAAGAAAGAAAGAAAGAAAGAAAGAAAGAAAGAAAGAAAGAAAGAAAGAAAGAAAGAAAGGCCAATTTTCTAGACCAGTACCTATTTTTTTACTTGAGCCCTCCTTTACCACAGATTTCTTGTGCAACTCTGGACAAGTCATTTGCATTCTCTGCACCTCAGGTTCTCACCGCACACAATCCCTGGCCTTTAAAACAGAGCTGTGTAGCCTTGTCATGCCACCTAATCATTCCCTGCTCCCTGCTGTCACCCACCTGTTTTGCACTGGCCAGATCTACTCCCGGAACAAAATCCTTCCCACTAAGTTCCTGAGATTTTAGGTCAAATCAGTAGAAGACTCATGCTCCAGACTACATGCTGGCTTTCATTTGGTGTTTTTAGGGGAGGAATATGAAACAAAACCAACCAACCAACAACCCAGAACGCTACACTGAGCAGAGAAAGGGAAATGGAAATAAAAACACTCTTCCTCACTGCTGCTGGAACAGTGCACATTCCACCATTTTGAATTGTGCAAAGGGATTTTTTCCCCTTTCTCCCTCAAAAAACAGGTCTGAAAGGGGAGGAGCAGAGAGCACAGGAAGGCATTCTTGTTCTTTTGGTGCATGAGGACACCTTTATCTGCCTTCTTTCTTCTGCCCTTTCACATTTTTAGAAGTATTCAGTCACATGTCTTTTGAGCCACTTTGTAGATTACCAACTTCAGAAGCTAATTTTTTTTTTTGCACCCTGTTAAGAAAATTTAAAGTGAAAATTACCAGCAAACTCTAAGAGTTTAAGAGTGAGGCACCTAATTTGAATGAGGACTGCTTATGGTTTATGACTCATGCACGAAAACACGGGTCTGTGGTTGGGCTTTTTTTAAGAACTGTGTATTTCACACTTAAGACTAACTGAAAAACAAAATAGCATCTACCACTCTTGGCCATTTTGTAAAATCCAGACCCCTTTGCTTCCACGTGCTCAACACGAGTATTTCATTCTATCTTCCTTTTCTTTTACCTATCTCCCTTTTTTGCTGCTATAGACCACAGAATGTTCTCTGAGCAATGTCACGTTATCCGTACTATCCCAGTGCTTAACTAAACCAGCGAAGTCAAGAGTTCCTTGGAAGTTCTTGGAAGTAATAAAGAATCAAAACAATTTTGTAGAAATGAAAAGTTTTCTCTCCAACCCCAACCGTGGACAAAGGAAAATCAGAAACACCTATCTACGTTACTAATTCAAACGCCTTTGGCGAGTTGGAGCGGGCAGCGGCGGCGCCTCGGTGCCGCCCCGCTGCGCCGCTAGGGGACACCCTAAGCCGGCGCGGCGGCACCGCCCCGCCCGCTCCCGTCTGGCCTCCGTACCCTTTCCCGGGAATATTTTCCGTGTTTGATGCCCAGCCACAGCTCGGACCTTGTAAGGAAGGCCTCACGGGGCAGCTCATCAGGGTTTGACTCTCACTTTGGATAGTTTAAATATCTCTTGATTCAAGCGTCCTCGGAGTATCCAGGGCATATCCTATATTGCTCTCAACTCCTGACATTTACTGCTAGACCTGATGTTTTGAGACAGCCAAAAGCAGGTTTCTAACTATAACTGCTGTGGCAAGAACACAATTCTGCTTTTATAAAGCAGAATTTCCAAATTCCAAAATTTCCAAAGACAGAGTCAGATTAAACAAGATGTTCCTTACAAAAACAAACCCATCAGTTCTAAACACTTCTTTTGATTCCCTTTTTGCCCTTCAATTAAGTTTCCAGATACCGCTTCCACTTCATGCTTTTTGTTGCTGTACTACCTGGCCACTGGTGCCATCATCACCTCTGTGTACACATCCCCCTTCTCCCTCCCCTCAGTGTCCCAAGCCCCCTCCTTCCACCCACTCTGGGTTTCACTGCTGGGTACAAGTCTGCAGCGGTTTTTAAAAGGCCCCCTGTGACTTTGCCTTCCTCTGTCAGCTCCGTTAGCCATCATTCCTTGATAGCCATCATTCCTTGATAGCCACCCTGCCTTAACAGCATGCTTGTCCTGTTCTCCAACCACAATTTTCGTGTTCATCCAGACCACAGTGCACCAAAAACTTCCAGCAAAAGTTTGTGACAATCCACTTTTGCATTGTGGGCATATAGAATGCCACTATACAAGTCAACTTTTGTTAGGCAGGATCACAGCTCATTTCTTTATAGCCAATTAAATATTTTCCTTATTTGTTCTGTCAGTCAGGCAGTTCCTTTCTTGGAATGAAGTGCAGTGTTTGCTTCCACAGCTTACCCTGGCGGTGCCAGGTGCCCATGCAATATAAAAGGCAGCTTTTTATCTCTGTCATACTCCTTCAGAAGATCCGTTCTCTTGGTGGTTCATTTGAGCATGAGATCTCATAGCTGTGCCATGCAGTTAAACGCTCCCATGAGAGCAGCAAGTCAGAACCCCTTTATTCTCATGTTTGGCACCAGCCCACACACAGAGCAATGTATTTTCTTATACCATTTGGAATCTGGCTGTGGTACCAAAAGTTGTTTAAGTGGCTGAACCTGACAGAGGCAACTGAGACCCCCCAGATGAACACACACGTCTGGTGATGGTTAAACTGGGTGGCTGATCCTCAACAGGCCAACAAATGTGCCATGCCTGAATTCTGACAGGACTGCTTACGCACAACTGATATGAGAGCTTCCGTCTTTCTCTGAAAGGATTTCCAAGTATTTACTTATCTAAATTTTTAGATAAGTATAAATTATATTATAATTATATATTATTATTATAAATAAATACTTTCCAAGTATTTATTTATCTAAATATCCTCTAATGGTGGATGCTGCCGCATCCGTGAACAGCTTTGGAGGTTTGCCAGAGCTTTCCCAGAAAGCTACATCAGAAGGGGCATTAATAGTGAACCAAGATGTCAGAAAGATATAAATTGAAAATATTTTATTATCCTGATTAACTCCAAACCATTTCCATACATGTAACAAGAAGCTTATTAGGCCACTGAATAGCAAACAGCAACAAAATCTGTGAAAACTAAATATGAAAATAATATTCACTGTTGACTAGAACTAAAAATACTGATTTTAGGAAGAAAGAAATAAGCTGCTTTTGGTATCTCTCTCATGCATTACCCAGACAGAAGCATAAAGTAACCAAAAGAAAATACATATTTGCGTGTATTTGCAAGTGTATATTTAATTGCTACAACATGGTTAGAATCAACAAGCATGCATTTAATGCAGAACATAAGACTGGTCTGCATTTTGAGGTAGATGTATTTTAAGCCTGTTGTGATGGAAGCAAATTCATAAATCATGAGATTCTGCAAATAATTGAAATTTGGATTGGTGCAAAACTTAATAATTTTACTGTCTGACAAGATCAGAAAAGTGAAATTTAACATCACTCTGGTAGACAGACAGCTCAATAAATGCATGTCCAGACCCACCTGAAATATTCCACTCCAAGGAGATCCAAAGACAATTATAGTGACCGCAAAAGAGCTGCAGAGTGACAGAGATTCAGAGGCTGTGGGGGTTTAAGGTTTGTCACTAGTTGTACCAAGGCTGCACAATAACTCACTTTGGTTTTGAACCCAGTCTGCAGTGCTAAAACACAAAGACAGACTTGGACTGAGACATGAACACCTGGGCTGTGCGTCTGGAGGGGCAGCAGTTTGACAGTTTGAACCAAGGAGTGACCAGCCTGACAGGAGGGCAGGCAACGCAATAAATGTAATCATGTATAAAAGTAGCATAATTTTCAGTTACAGATCTATTACAGAAACAACATTTGATCCTGTTCTCATAAAAGACCGTATTACAAAACTCCAGAGATGACTCATCTACTAACGTGTATATTTTTCTTGCCTTTTAGCCCTCCAGACTGATGCACATTTGCCAAGCTGTTATTGCCATGGAATACACAGCTGAGAGGGAGGGAGCCCGAGCACACTCCTTCTGAGGGAAGTTTGAGAAATTCTGTGCCTATACTTTGTTGAATCTGCTCTGTGTGGTGCTTGCAGCTACATTAGCCATGATTAACACTCAGGTAGCAACTGCTAATGACTTCAAAAGCTGTTAGGAAATATTTAGTATTTTAGCATGAAATTTAGTACCTGACTAATCAAAACTAGATTGCCAACAGTTTTTCTTCATCTTTGCAGGCAGAACTAGATGTGTGAGCCATTATTTAATTTGAGTCTCTGTCCATATCTTGTGGAACAAATACGCTGCAACAGCCTCAACCATCCAGACTAATCATCTTTACAGTAGTCTACTACTACCAAAAACTTCAAGAAAACCAGCTGGACCACCTGATCCACTATACATGTAACTGGAAAATATCTGCTAGGAAGATTCTCATTCTGTGAGTTTCAATAAATGCTACATTTTTAGTTACCACATCCTTTTTATCTCCTCACCCTGAATTTCCATCGAAAATGCTTGCTTTCTTGTTGCCTGAGTAATAGCACAAAACCCAGTGTGGATTCACTGGAACGTACTCTAGCCCTGTGACAGCAGCAAATAAAATTTACCCACACTAAAGTATAAAATCTACTATTTCATTATTACTGACAAATAAGCTCTATATAACTTCCTTCTTGGAATGCAGATCCTGCTTTTGGTCGGGCAGGGAAACTAGTTCAGACTCTTCTCCTACATCTTTTAAATTAGGAAACAAACTGCAGCTTTACAAAAAATTTCTTAGGGCGCTTACCTAGATAACTTATCTCACAGGTAACATTCTCCTTGGTTGTATCCATATAATTCTGTCCCAAAAGGTATAGCAGTAGAAATTACAGTTCCAGCACATAATCACAGAGCAGCAAAAGATGAACACACTCCAATTCTATTAACTGCTCCCCTCTTTTTCTCTGGGAAAACAATAAGAAAAGCAAAAACCTCCTTTGCAAATGAGAACATTTTGCATTAACATCAAAGGAGGAAGCTGCACATTGCTGGAACAGAGCTTCCTCTTCTAGCTGAGATTTATTCAAGCACAGAGCAGCTCATGGACGTCAAGAGAAGTGAGGAATTACAGTTAATGTGCACCAATGATACTATTTCACCAACCAGTTTATCTGCTTTGGCCTTTTTTTTTAGCTCAAGCTTATTTTTATTGGTGTAGCTGATAAGTGAATTTCTTGCATTTTGGGATTCTGGATGCTTTTGACACAATTACAGCAGAAAAGGGCTGTGACATCTGCTTGGATTTTGGAAGAAAAACGTGGAATTAAATGTCTATTTAACCTATGTTCTGATCTTTCTACCACAGTGAAACGTTCATCCCCAGAAGAACCATTAGTTGATCACTGCAGTCTTCACTGTGATACACCAGAGTCCTCTTAATTAAGATGACAGCAAAGCAGATAAGAGTAATTTATTATGAGTAATGACAAACAGACAAACACTGACAGAACAAAAATGGAGGCCTTTCCCTATGAGGCCTCTTTCTTTCCAGCCTCACTGCCTCCAGACTGAAAGGGAAGACTATTCTGCAGTGAACACAGTATTTTAATCACTACAGAGAATGTTAAGGTCAGGGTTAACTAAAAATTTGAATAAACATTGATTTAAATTAAAAATTGTCTAATTAAGTATTGAGAATGTCTTTATTTCCCAGAATAAGTCCTGCACAAAGAGATTTACTGTCACTCTCAATGCTTCCAGTAAGGCAAAGTGAGGCTGTATTCACCGTTTTGGGAAGGGTAAGTATGTGAACTCACTATAGCCATGCTTACTTGATAGCACTGTGAAACAAATTCTGCCAGCAACAAAAGAAAAGCTTGGTCATTTTTAAGCACTAACCCCAGGAGGCTGATTTTTATGACAGTTATTATGCAAATATTTGGAAGTTCTTAAAATTCTAATGCAATTTAGGGAATTGGGATTAAAATATATCTATACTATCACTGATTGGTGCCCATCTTAGGCAGAGGGCAGCTCCCAGTTCAACAAGAGAACAAATGGAGAAAGTGGCCAGAATCACTCTTTTCCTGGGCATCTTCTGTTTGATTTTAATCCACTAGATATAAAAAAGTCTGTAAAAATCTTGGCCAGTCAAACATCTACTTTTAATGAAACAACAACAACAACAACAACAACAACAACAACAACAACAACAAATCCATGAACATGGAGCAAAAAAATGTGAAGTGTGGAAAGGATTGTCTATCAGTTATATTGGTAACCTGGGAGAAGAGTTGGGAAGAACTCCTTGCTCTGCTACTTACTTCCTTTGCTAAAGCAAAGGAACCTCAAGCCCGCAGTCCTAAAGCAAATGGTACCATCATAATTTAAAGGGAGAAAGAAAACAATAAACATTAAAACTTTGAAACACAGTTCTACTTAACATCTGATTCTTGTTAACATGTAGAATATGTTTTCATGTACAAGATGTTTTCAGGCTTCAGCACTTGGTTCTTAAAGCTCTGGTTTGCATACAATATTCTTTACAAAATTTAAAACCACAGTAAAAAAAATACTGTATGAATCATTTTTTAATTACTTAGCAATATTAAAGTAAAAAGATAGAAATTCAATTTCTTTCTATTCGTTTCATTAACAACCTCCTTTTATTCACTCTTTATACCAGAAATTTTACCTGCTCTGAAGATGCTCTCAAAATGTCTTACATACAAAATTATAAGGTATATGAATAAACTCTGGCCTTTCTTTCTTTCCTAGAGTCATGCTGGCATTTGCACAGTTTACACACTTTTGATATAGTATAAGAATACAGAATCTCAGGCTGATAATAAAAGAATTTTATCCTCACAATTTTAGAAGCTACTCTTGCTTAAGACAAGTTCAGTACCAGAGGAAGAACTATTCTCTCTTTATTCTTATGAGCCACCAACCAGCAAAGGCTCTTTTCCATACTTCAAAGTAGCTTTTTGGATATTTTTCATAATAAAGCATTAATATCCACTTCAGCTGGTACATTTGCTTGAAAAAAAAGTGTTATGAGACTTATTATTGTAAATCCTGAAGTTGAATGAAGCTAAGAAGAGCCTTTGTTTCAAAGTCCAGAATGGTTGCAGGATTTTAACTGGCACTCATGGAAGAACTGTAATCACTCAATTTTCCAAACTATTAAAAAAAAAAAAAAAATTTTACCTTCCAAGAAGGCTTATGTCAATAGAATAGCTTCTGACTTAGTTCATTAAAATGCTTAAGAAATTATTTAAAAGTACAGAATAAGGACAGTGTAAATCAGCAAAGTGTTTAATCTGTTCAAATAGCCAAATATAACTGAAGCCACCTGTGTTTTCACTGCCTCCATTCCCCCTCCCCCTTTTCTCCTCCTCCAACAAGTTCTCAGTCCTGACAGAAAACCAAAGCAGTCCTACATGGCCACAAACTGAGATCACCAGACTCCACAGGTCCAAGCCGTTCATCCCTTTTGTCCACCCACCTGTTTCCACAACAGACCTGCTTGGTGCTCCAAAGCCCAGCTTTTTCTTTGGGCTTCCGTTGAAATTAAATTCAGTTCCACAGTTCTTGTGTATAATACAAGAATTGTGGTTGTATAATTTTCTAGTAGAGGCAAATATTGTATTATATGATAACACTATAGCCCATTAATGGCTGGACTTGCACTACCTTAACCTATTTTGCTTCCTTGAGGGGACTAATCCTCACGTAACATCTCTAAGTGCATCCACATTAAGGGATTTGGCACTTGAACTGTGCAGTACAGGTCGTGTTGCTCGTGCTCTCACAGAGCCCTTGTGCAGGTTACATTTGTATTCATTGCTCCGTTCATCTCTGGGCAATTTCTATTCAATACCTCCCTGGCTGCAGACATACTTCCTTCCCTTTTGTGCACGGCATTAATTTTGTACTCGCAAAGGCACCAAAATGTGTCAGGTACAAATATGAGCATATCTCAAAGAACTGCAAGTTTACTGTTCCAGGAAAAAATTAACTTTGTTGCCGAGCATTTTATATACCTCATAATCAACAATTTCCGGCCACAATTTGAGGTAAGAGGCATCAACTGGGATACATTTTGCAAAATGAATTTTTGGGATATATTTTATAAAATGTGAGCAAAAGTAAAGAATTTAGCAGCTTAAAAGGAAAAACAATTTTTAAAGTGTAATTCTTTATTTTAAACCAAGTATGTCTGTTCTTTTAAAAACAGCCCTATCTAAAATAAAATGTGAAATAAGGGCAGCCCACACACCATGAAATCCAGCATCACAAAGTACAGAATATACCAGTAGTTCAGGCTTGCTGCAGAAATTTCAGAGAAAGTCAAAACACCGAACTGGTGGGTGTTACTGAGTAAGTGCCTGGAAATAGCATGTGGAGTGCTGAACCAGCTCCTTGCAGCAGAGCTTCATCTGCAAGTGCAGAAAGAAATTTCTTCATCTGAGTTTATTCAACAAGTTCATTTTGATGCCTGGTTCATTAAGAGATGGGAACCAAACATGGATTTGAAAAAGGAAGCCAGTTTGATTTTCCCTTTTCCAAACTTCGTGCAAAATCAAGGTGTGGGATGCTTAGCTCTAACTTGTGGGAGGATGAGATCTGGTAGTATGAATATCTTGGAAGTGGGGGGAGATAAAACCAAATTTTAATTTCTCATTTTTAGTGATTCCTTTGTGCATTTTAACTGAATCCCATCAAATGTAACTTAACAGAAAGAATCAGTTAAAAGCTCACAGCATCCAATAAACAAAAGAGTACTTGATGGATTAAAGAACAAGATCAGAAGTTTGAAAAGATATATGTTCACGTATCTTAAATCAATGACTACTCCAGTCCTACTGACTGTCAAAAAGTAACATCATGCCAAGCACATGGAATCTGCTATTTAAGAACATAATTAAAAATTATGAATATAAAATCAATTATGTAAACTAGTATTTCCAGCTTGCCATTTTAAATAATGAATCAATTATTTAAATCTCTTGTTTAAGCCAACAATAGAAAAATGAAATAGTGAAAACAGTACTTTAACTTCTGGCATCAAATTTACATACAAATAACTATTCTCGAGTCTATGTCCTTGTTTCTTCAAGAAAGAATTCTTATGTTTATTTTCTTCCAGTAACATGCCAGCATTTCAGAAAAGGCAAATCAATTATGACCTGCCTCATATTTCACATCCTTGTGTTTGTTCCAAGGATTGAACAGTGACACAGCAGCGGATCTCATGACTGCTTTCCATCAGTTGTATTAAACTGATTGTCAATTAGGTCACGCTTTCAGGTTGCAGAGCAAAGATTTCTCACACTCAATTCTTTAGAAATATGAATTAGAAAATTGCAATTTTCATTTTAGTTTAACCCTCCCCATAACTAGTTTGGATTGAAGACAGTCTTTCATCATTAATTTCAGCTGCTTTTGTTTGCAGATTTATTTTGAAGTTGTTTTTTACTAATAATCGGGAAAGAAATCCAATTCTGAAGAAATTATGTCCATGTTGTGTAAAGTGAGCACCTCTCAGGGGTCATTTTACCCTCTCCTACCACTAATGACTAGGCATGTCTCCGTTTCCCAGCTGAGAACGCTATCAGTTTAAGTAATAGTTTAAGCTTATACAAATAAAGTTTGGAACAAGGTCATTCTGGTTTACCCAGGTCTTAAACAGCACCTTTCTGCCAAAAGCCTGAATCAATACCACTATAAGAATCCATAAGGATTTCCTGCAGTTCCAGAGACTGTTTTACCAAAACCATTTCTGTCAAGCCTGATTCATACCAGAAATCTTACCCAAAAGTCAGGTCAAAACACTTTGTTTAGGTGTCATTCTTCAGTGAACAACTTTGTCTACATGTACATCTGCTCTCCTTGGCTCAAGCAACCATTGTCCACACTTCATGCCACAACTTAAGCCTTTATTTGTGGTCAGTGACCTAGAGGGAATACTGCTGGATTTATTAAGGAATGACAGACAGACACATGGTGAGGTTTGAACATTAGGGTCATTGTGGTTTCATTTATCAGGGAATGTAAGTCAGAACTAGCTCCTATTTCTGGCTCCAGGGCTTGCTCTGGCATCTTGGGCAAGACAATTTAGCACCACGGACTTACCATGCATGTCCATCCTGACTATGTGGACTGTTAGGGAAGAATGGAGATTCTTACCTCTACAGCAGATCATCAAGGATTAGTGTTAACCCAGCAGGACCCTGATCTGAGCTGGAGAAGCTGAGCACTGCTACAATACAAGTCAATGTAAATATTTTCATCATGCCCTGCACAGAGACAAGTTTTGAAGAGATGTATTGTAGCAGCTGCAGCAATTCCTGTACCAGGCTTCTCTCTGTTTGCCATGCTACTGATTCACCGGTCCATATTTTTCCAGGAAATCACACTTCTTCACACACACACCCACTTCCAGTGAAACGTGAGCCCGACAACATTTGAGTAACAGTTAAACTTTTGAACCTGTTCTGTAGGAGTAGCCTTGAACTCTGCACAAATACTTGAGGCCAGACTGATGTGTTCAGCCCAGGTTTAGTCCCTGCTTTATTTATAGGTCACACTGGACTGGGAAAAAAAGAGCTTTTAGTCCTTGTTATGCTCTTATTGAAGCCAGCAAGGAGCTATGAATCAAACAAAAAATACAATTAATTGCTATCTCCTTTTTCACAAGGAGTTTTCAGAGCATTTTTCTTTATGATGCATATCCATGGTAATGGTCAACTGTTACCTGTACATACAATATAAGAAGAAATAATTTAGATTTTACTTCTCACAAGTAAACTCAGTCAAAGCTTATTCAAAAAAGAGATTCCTTAGAGCAAACTACTTATATATCAATAAAAGCACAGCAAAACCAACTGCTAGGTTGGGGGTAGACAGGAACACAGAACTGCTCAGCAAACTGATACTATTTCCTGGTGACAACTTGGATCCGGAACACAAGCCTTTAAAACACTTAGCTTTTACTGTTTGCTAGATATAAACTGCAAGAAACCCAAGCCTGCAAATGCTATAAAGGACATATAAATGGTCCCTTTCTGCCTAACAGGTACTGTTTTTAAGCTTAAAAACTGATACTTCACAATGCTACCATTTAAAATATCTCTTCACTGACTCTAGCTTGTAAAATTAGAGGAACCTTTTAGAACATGTTACAGGGAGCTGTGTCTATCTTACCATCAGCTTTCTGAGTTTGCCAAGAAGCTGAAGTAGGGGAGCAGATGATGTTAACAGTGTGAATCCAGCTGGAAGTCTCTACAGAACAGAAACTATCTACTAGTGTAATCTGTGATTTGTGTTGTGAAGGAGGAATTGGGGAGAAAGTTAAACGAAAGACATCATATTCAAGAAAACTAAGATGCTGAATGTGAAGGCTTGATCCTTTTTAAGGTGACAGAAAAAGTGCCAGGATTTCCTATTCTAATCATGAGATGAATTATGATGATAATATACCCTTGCCAAGCGAAAGATTAATGGCGTAAGGACCACAGCAAATGGCTGTCAGAACTGAACAGTCTTTATACCAGAAATGGTCTCAGAAAAGAGAAAGTAATCTAAATTCTTATTGCCCTTCCACTCAATGCAGGGATGGGAGAGACGGCTGCAGAGAGGCTGCATGCCAGGGACAGTAAAACAAATTCAAAAAAACAATCTCTCCTATCTTGAGATCTTTTCCTCAAATGTGGTGCATGTTGCCTCAACAAACAGTAAGACAAGGTGTTTGTGCATAGGCAGTACAGAAAGCAGATATTAACAGAACAAAAGATGACTTCATCTAGCAGGGAAAAGCTTCTCCCTCTTTTCAGACAACCTGGTGTGTTCAAGGACAGGCAACATGAGATGCAAGCCAACAGAGTTCCCCTCTGCTGTGGCATGACAGCTCCATTTTCATGATGGGATTCCACAGAGTCTTTACTGCTGCAAGGAAACACTAAACTAATTTATGCCTCAGTCACACACCTGCCCTCACCACCGTGGCCATGTTAGACATTTTGCAGCTCCACACAAGGTGATTTCACAGAGCAGGGTTAGAGCGCTTCAAACTGCCAATGTTTCCCATAATGAAACATACTACTTTTATAAACTAGGGTTGAATTTTTTGCCGGAATAAAGGAATCCAGGTCATTTGTGCCAACATGAACTGAATCCTTTCTTTTCCAACGTACAGTCTCCTATGTTCCTTACAAGGAAAATAATACACAAAGAATAGGAGACGACAGAAAACTTCCTTTCTTAAGTCAGGTAATTGCCACCGAGTGACCTAATGGTGGATAATACAGAATGACTTTGATTAACAGAATGTAATAGAAATAGAGTTGTTTCATATAACCTTTCAGTCTTCAGTGCTGTAGTTAGGTCCTCTATTAATAGAACTGTCAGAAAGTGTACTCATGCCTGAACTGACATCAGGTACAGAAAGTTGAGTGAGTGAATTTAGTGCTGGCTTAACTGACGTTGTGAACAAAGCCTACTTTTTATTCCTGAAAGAGAAATACCATCCACAATAGTGTCACTTCCCATCAACATGCCTGAATTCCAATCTAGGTAACTGTCTCTTAGCATAATGAGTTTACAAAATGCACTCGCTCATGATAGCCTCCTATGTTTAAATGGATAGATTGTTTTTTTAAGATTGAATGAACCTGGGTGAAGCAATACAAAGTACAAATACAAAATACATTTAGGAATTAGAGTCAACCTACAAAGGAGAAAGGCTCTCACAAAGACTTTCTTTGGCTAAGGACACCCTTATGAGATGAATTTCAGTAATGGTATCATACACTATGGGATGTCTTCTGTCATCCCAGTTTAATCATTGAAAAGGACAGATATTTAATCAGAACTGCAAGAATATCTGGGAATAGTATTCTGATTACTTGTACTAGTACAGTAATGAAAGTCTCACACTATACTGGGCCTTCCAAATTGGAGCACAGGAAATGACGTTACCATTGCTCATTCTCTTTCCTTTTGTTGCAAGCCAACTTTGGTGTTCACAAAATAAAGCCCTTGTAGTAGAAAAAAGAAATTAAAAGAATTCCTTTTTATAAAGGAATTGAACATTTTGGCAAACTGATACAGGATAAATCCCTTTGCAGTAATTTATTTCTGCAATAGAGCAAGGAGTTTCCTGCTTTCTATCACTGGTAATAATGGTTCATCCAATTAGCAAGAAACTGCATTTACTTGAGAATTGAAATGTAAAATTAGGGAATCCAATCAAATGCTTAAAGCCAGAGGAGCAGAGCAGCCCCTATGTTTTATTTCAGAGTTGCACACACCTGTTTATCACAGTATATTTTTCACAGTCAGCATGTGAGCCTACAGACAATTCGTACTTTTGTCAGGCTTCTCCTGGCCATTTATTTAGTTCCTTGGGATAAACTATCTTAATTTTTACCTCTTTCCCTCTGCAGTGCCTGTCCTCAGACTTGTAGTCATCCTTCAGAAGCCCTTTTTCTGAACATTTTTGCTGGAGATCCAAACCCAAGCCTAGGTTGCCCTTGAGGGATACACTACTGTAGGAAAGCGCCTTCGCCTCATAAGTGTAAGGGTTGATTTAGGCCTTTTATCTCTCTTTTTCTTCCCCGGGCACATCCTCAATGCAGTGGCACACAGCTCCAAAGCATGCCCATCACACACACAGACAAAAATGTACATTTTGCAGCAATCCTGTGTGAGCAAGCAGCTGGTAACGCTTTTAACCTGTTCTGTTTAGCTGCTCTTTTAAGCTGCTCCTCAAAACCTCCTGTATGTAGTGGGTTGGAAGATGGCAGCAGCCTGAGGGCCAGCAGAGCTCTGAGCACAGACACTGTTGTTACTTACTCCCTGTATCCGACAGACCTGTGCAGCCTGGTGATGAGGGCAGATGTGCCTCGGGGGCTGCTGGGCCTCAGCAGAATCTCGTTCCACCCCCTGCCATGGGCAGGGACTCCTTCCACTAGCCCAGGTTGCTCCAAACCCTGTCCAACGTGGCCTTGGACACTTCCAGGGCTTGGGCAGCCACGGCTTCTCTGGGCAACCTGTGCCAGGGCATCACCACCCTAAAAAGAAAGCATTCCTTCCTAATAATGTCCTTCATGAGGGCCTTTGCAGATGCCAGAATTGTTAGGTTTGAAAGGGCTCTCTGGAGATCACCCAGTCTAACCCCTTGCCAAGGCAGGGTCACTCGGAGCAGGTGACACAGGGAGGTCCAGGTGAGTTCGGCATTTCTCCAGAGAAGGAGACTCCACACCCTCCCTGGACAAGTGTGTCCCAGTGCTCTGCCACACTCACGTAAAGAAGTTCTTCCTCAAGTTGAGGTGGAACTTGTTGTGCTTTAGTTTATGGCCCTAAATGTCCTTCGTGAGGAGACTCCCCTCACGAAGCGCTCTCCCTTTCTCCCCGCTAACTCAGGCTTGACTCGGAAAGGGGAGGCAGGGACCTTCCCAACATGGCGGCCAAGCACGACGCCCGCCTCCCCGCCCCTCAGCCGCTCTCAAGATGGCGGCGCGGAAGGGCCGGCTGCCGGCCCGGGTGCGCCTGCGCGGGCCCGAGTGCGGTGAAATTCCTGGCGGGGGGAGCAGGAGGTGGCGGCGCTGAGGGCTCGGAGCAGGAGGCGGAGGGCGGCTCGGAGCCACGGCCGCGCTGCCCTGCCCGGGACCCTGCGTGCTGTGGCGGCCGGCGCCGAGCCAGACCCCCGGCGGGCGCGGAGCGGACGGGCTGAGGGACGCTCGCCGCCGCCTCTCGCAGCTCCAGGAGCCGCACCGTCCCCGCCGCCGCTGGGACTCCCTCCCCGGGCAGAGCGGGGGAGAATGACGGAGCTCCAGTCCGCCTTGCTACTGCGGAGACAACTAGCAGGTACCTGGGCCGGCGGCGGAGGAAGGAAGGGAGGGCGGCGGGTGATCCGCCGCGGGAGAGCAGCGGCCCGGCGGCCTCGGAGGGGCCGCGGCCCGCAGCGGGGGAAGGAAGGGGCGCCGGCTCGAGGAGGGGGCGGGCGGGAGTGCGTGTATGTGTGAGGGGGAAGGGGAGATTACGGCCCCCCCTCGCCGTGCTGTGCCCAG
>VWZW01000833.1:151395-179253 GCA_013397115.1 Edolisoma coerulescens | reverse complement strand
GGCCGGGGCCGGGGTGCTCGGCCAGGGCCGAGGGGCTGGGCCCGGGCCGGCGGCGGAGGGGAGCGGGATGTCAGCCGGGCTCGGTGTCGCCGCGCCCCCTCCCTTTGTCCCCGGGCGGGCGGCCGAGCTGGCCCGGCCCGGCCCCGCCGCGGGGACCCGCATGCGCGGGGCCGCACAATGCGGCTCCATGTGTGCGCTGCCACACTTAAAGGGAAACGAGCCGGCAGTGCTCCCTTCCTCCCTCCCCCACTCGCACATGTTCGCCGCATCCTCTGCCTGTTGGGCCGGGGTACGGCGATCCACTCGAGGAAGCGCACGGGTCCGCCCGGTACCTTGGGAGAATCGGGTCGCGTTTTTCGTCCCTTACGTAAAAACTGCTTCGTACCCAGATAAGGAAATGTATGCCAGGTGTACCTAAACTCGGGCAATTACAGCGCTGGCTGGAGTTGGCCGACTAGCCATACAAAGGGACAGGGTCACTGAGTGGCACAGGAATTCCCGGAGGAGGATTTTGGCCCGAGACTTCAGTTAATGTCGTTGAAAGCCTAAGGGTGGAAAGCAGCATTGTTAGCAGTAAGGAGATGAGGTTGCATAACCGGGTATAGCGAGCTGGATGGTGTGTTTGTGCATCTCCAGCACTGTTTTCTGGGTTTGGTTGATGATCAGTTTGAGAAACTTCAATATCATTAACTACCAGCAGAGAATGTTTTAGCTCTTTAAGGTGAAGCTCTTTCTTGTAAAAAAAAAAAAAAAAAAATCTTCGTACCGTGGCTAAAAATCTCGTACTGTGGCCTTAGTCGTGAACATCAGCATGCACCTGTTAATGCCCTGGTAACTGCTGAAGTTATTAGTGACACTCAGTGAGGTGTCTGCACGTTCGGATAAGCTAATAACGCCTCGGTATGAGCTTACTGCGGGAGCTCCAGACTGAATGTGACGTGAAGCTTCTCTCTCCTATGTGTGATCCCTTAAGGGAAACAATAGTGGAGAATAGTTGCTCTCTAACTTGATAAAAACAAGCATTTGGTAATCTAGAATAGTTGTTCAGCTGTCTGAAATTTCTCTTTTAATCTACTAGTTGTGCTCCGCAAAAGAAAGTTGGACATTTAGCTGAAGTCTCTTGATAGTAAGTATTCAGCTTCTGTGGTGTATTTTTTTTTTTTTTTTTTTGTCTTTTGAGGTCTTAAGACATCGTGTAAGCACAGACTGATTTGATATGTAAGTAGATTTGTAGACTTCTAGACCTAGGGGTTAACTTCTGTTTAACTTTCTCTCTCTTTTCTGAAGGCTTCATGTGTACTGGTAAAAACTGGTGAGCTTTTCTAGTTGCCCCTATTACTGATTCAGCTGTACTGACTGCAGCCATTTGCTTGCACCATGCAGCTATTGTGGGGGGTTTGTGTTTTAAGTAGTATCAATACCTTTGGTATCCCTTTACATGTACTAACAGAAATTGAAATGGTATTAAAAGTGACTTTAAGTGTGCATGAAGTGTGGTGAGCATGGAAGAAGAGTCTTGAACTCTTCAGAAATCCTACGTGGAATAACTGACCTGAGAAAGTTATCACATATGGAAGAAACTATTTTCTATGTGACATCTGAACTGAGCTGGCACTGGACTGACATTGGTTTTTCTGGTGTCAGGCTGCTTGAAGTCGCAGTGCGGAGACTGATCTTCCTTCATGATCTTCCTTCCCTACTGCTGACTGTCTTCTTCCAAGTCTCAGCTGCTCCAATCTGTCCCTTTGTTTATACCCACACTGTTTTTTCTGCCTTAAACCAAGAGTCACCACTCTGGTGGTGTTTGCCCTGGTGGGACCACTACTCAGTCTCTCTGCTCCATGCAGTTTTTGCCTGTATCAAGCGTGGTGAGTCATGGGGTTGTACCTGGTGGTTGGGTTTTGGAGGACAGTAAACAGTTGATATGAGTTAGTGATCTAAGCTAGTTTAAATTGCTTTAGATCATTCACTTGTGCTTCAATAATGACAAGAGATGTGAAGTTGAAGCAAGACATCCAGAAATGGAGGGAGGTTGAAGTGAAGATCTGAAACCTGTATAATGGTGGAGCAGTTGAGGAGTATAAAAAGTCTTTAATGGTGACACCCTGGATATCTCTTTTTGATGCCAAGAAGAAAAAACAATGCCAGGAGGAGGGAGGAATGTTAAACAGTGGTTCTCAGAGAGGCTACCTGTTTGGTCCCCCATGTGCTTTGGTTCTTAATTATGGGGAAAGAAGGTGTCTGGCACGGAGCACTTTAATGAGCTGTTTCAATTCCTGAGTACTTTGTCGAAGTATAGGTCAACTGATGAGGCTGCTGGTTATCAGTGAGATGTAAAACAATCGGTGTTATCAAACAGAGCAAAACTTCAGAACATAACCTGAAGTAAGTTGCTCCAATAAGTGTATGAAGACAGTCTCCTATATATTTTTTTTTCTTAGAGCAAGCTGGCTTGTAACTTGAACAGGGAGCTGGTACCACAGCACCATGTACAACATTCTTGTGTGCTTCAGTGGCATGGATGCCACTGGATGCTGATAATGCTCTGAGAGAAGGGACATTCAATGACAGTCACAAAATATAACTTCAAGTTAGATGTGGGTTGTTTTTTTTAATCTCCCAAATTCTATGTGGCTTCACAGTGCCTTTGCTAATGAAATATTGAGCTGGATCCCCAGGGACTTAGTGTAGTAGTTGTTTTTATATTGACATGTGCTTGCCCCCATTTAGGCACAAGAACAGTTCAAGGCAGTAAGAACGTTGGGTAGTTTTTAGGGTTTGGTTTTTGTTTTGGGTTTGGTTTTTTTTTTTAGTGTTAAGGAAGTGATGAGTTGGGATCTCTTAATACCAAAGCCATTTAAAAAGGGTAGTCTAACTAGAGCTGGAGGATGAGGTATCTATGGATATCTGTAAAACTAAATGCTGTTCCCTCTCAAATCAACTTAATTGTAAGCTGTAGCAGCTTCTGGAAATATCTTAAAATTCAAACATATTTGTTGTTACTTTTTGTTTTCTTAAGGAGAGGGGCACTTTGTGGGTTGGTAACAATGTGAAATAGAAGCTATGACCTGTCCATTTCTTCCAGGCAAGGTGCAGGAAAAACTAAAAGAAAAAAAAAAGTGCCTCTGAACTTCAAAAAAAAAAGGCTACAGAAAGTATGCAGACTGGTGTAGCACTGGGTTAGCAGAGTTCACCCCCCAGGGGAGCTGGTGGATGATAAACTGTTCTTAAAACAGCCCTAAAACTTTACATTCTTTAAAAGGAGATGGAGACAACAGGGTGTAAAACTTCTCTTCCAGTCTCCAGAGCTGTCAAGCCTAAAGGTTTTACAGACTGAGGTATTTCTCTGAATACTTTTATTTCATCTTTCTGCCAAATTCTTGCTGACACAGAGACTTTAGAGTAGGCAGACTTGTCTAGTTCAACCAGCAAAATCACATAGGGAGGATGCAGTTAAATCAGTAGCGCACAGTGGAACTAGAAGTGCAAGTTCTCTTTAACATAAACGTGTGGAGCATTGGAAATGGGCATAACCATGCCTTTGTTGGCTGAAGTTGTGCTGGGTTGTAAATGATCTCCAATTTAGGATACAGAAAAAGCCACACTAATGCTTTTCTTAAACATGCGAAACATGGCATTATTTCAGTTTTAAGTGTATACAGCTTCTATTTCAAAGCAGAAATATCTAATTAAAAATTAACAAGTTGGGAAACTGTATTAAATACTTAATGTTACAGTTGAACAATTTTTACTTTCTTCTGTGGAAGAATCTTGCCATGTAATGTTAAGCTAGTTGAATCTTTGGCAATTAGATAGGACTTACTTTTTAAAAAAATCAATTTGAGTAGTGAATGGAGAGGGAATTGTGGAGTGAAGATCATTTTATACATCAAAGCTGATATGCATATTTCTGGGGTGGCTGGTGTATAAGAAACCTTTGTTTACAGTTGAGCACTTGCAGTAAGTTTGTCTATAAGATAGTCATTTGAGTGGCACTGATGTGAAGTATTAATTTGGTACTAGATTGCCTGTTACCTCCATTGTGAAGGTCTGTTCATATGGACAGTAATACTCTGTATTATCCCAAATAATTAAGACTCCAAGGTCCTGCACACGTCAAACTTAGCATTTTAAGTGGTCCTGAAATTATAAGCACCCCTGCGTATTTTTTTTAAAAGACTCTTTCATGTTTTTAGATAACCATCAATTTTTTGGTCTGATGCTTTTTAGGGTACTTAGGTACAGCATGTGTGTAGCACTCACCTTAATCCCCTGGCAGTGTAGGGCCCTGTTACAGAAAGTGAGATAATCCTGTTTCTTGTGAAGTTGTGCTGACACAATTATCAAAGCTCCCTTGCTCAAGCTGACTTTATAGGCAATATCATTGCTAAAACACAGGCCTTGCTCAGACTCCAGTCACTACAACAGCACAAGCAGCCTGAATTTCTGTTGCACTGTAAATAACATGATAAATGTGACTAATGGCAAACTTTGCACACTACATGTTAGTTTTCCAAATGCTTCTCTTGCAGAAATTATCTGAACTTTGCATCTTCAAAGAAAAGAATATTTATAATGGCAGCCACCAGCAAAATTTAAGGGGTGCTGGCAGTTTTGGAAAGTGAGGTTTAGCTAAATCTTAGAATGGAAGGGCTCCATGACTCAACCAGTTGCTTGAACAGGATGAAGCAATAACCTGCTTCATAAACTTGCTATAGCTGCCTCATGAAGGAATCACTGCCTTGGCTCTGCCTAGGTCGGCTTACTAATCTTTCAGGGAAAGAACCAGGCTTAACTCGTCAACTCTGATTTCTTTCCTTCTCTGCTCACCCCAAACAAGGCATTGTAAGTTACACCAAAGTAAGGGCATATCAGGATCTGGCAGTTGAGTGACTTATTCCTGTTTTGTTGGAGAGTAGTGGAATGAGAGAATGTTGCTGGAGATCCTCTGAAAGGAGTAAAATTAATACCATTTGAGAAAATACTTTCATCAGAAGAATTCCTGCTTTGTTGACAAGAGCTTCATTTGGAGATGTTAAATCATGCAAAACCAACTAAAATGTCTTGTGTGATTGATACTGATTCCAACTTCAGTTTTGTAGTTATTTGCTGCAGAACTGCGAACTAAGGATTTGTTGATTTGCTATATATATTTTTTTTGTTTAAGAGAAACTGATAGGGATAAATCAAGTAGAGTAAATGGTCTTCAGATGAAACCACATGTTGTAATTATAACTGATTCTGCCTTGACTTTTCTTTATATTATTGAGATTTCTTTTTATGCAAGACAGACTTTGAACAATATGTGCATATTCAGCTAATATAGGATTACTTGGTCCCTTCTGTGGTTGGTACAAGTTGGTTTTTAGTTCCCTCGAAGCCCTATGTTAAACAGTTTGAAAATAAATGACCTTTGTAGATGAAACCAGTTTGCCTCAAATAGGCATTGTGCTATATTTTCTTCCTGTAGTGTGTTTAATCAACCTCTGTTTTGATCTGAAATACAACAGTTTGTTCCCAGCATAGAGATGGGGTTCTAATGAAGTGGGACTGAACCGAAAGATGGCTGCTGTTCTGAAAGTAAGAACTAACCAAATACTAAAATGAGTGTGCAGACTTGGGTGCCTGGAAAAAGGAGAGCAGGTGGTTTCGGTGAGGAAGAGGGCATGTGACTCCTGAAACTCTCCTGTCCACTTTTTGTTCCAGTGTATGGGAACGGAATCAGGGCAACACTTCACATGCAGGCCTTTGCTCTCACCAAGCTGCACCTGCTCTGTGCCTCAGTTTTCAGTGGTGTGTGGATATCTGTCAGTGTCTGGTCTTGATGAGATCTTTCCCTTACAGTCTCTAGTAGGCTTGAGCTTTAGGCCACCCTGCAAGTGTAAATGTTCATATTTGCTTTTCTTTCCTACTCTCAAGTCCAAGGCGTATCAGCTGGAGCAGAGATGAGATATCCAGACTTGGTAAGAACACTATAGCAATCTAATTGAATCGGGTTCCATAAAAATAACTACTCTCCTGGACAGAAACGTTAGCAGTTCTTGCACAGGTTTAGAATAATAGTAAAGACTTTTTGATAGAAACCCTCTGTAAAGGTTTTCACATATAGTCTCTCTGTGTGTAGATTGTTAAGGGAAACCTATTTCTGTGCTGTCATCACACACCTCGTAGGTCAAGCTGGCTGGTTTTTTAGGTGGCTGGCATTTGGTGCTGATCTAGAAGATGGTGCTGTCAGGAGTCATTTAAAGGAATGTCCTACAACAATTCTGAGTAACAATGTGGCTCAAGTTAGGATATGCAAACCTGTTATTCATATTATAAGCAGGAGAGAAAACAAGCTGAAAAATTGTCCTTTACTTGCACAACAACTTTTGCGTAGTACAAGGAAAGCTCCTGATGAACTCCTCAGATGTTAACATCTCCCTGTGGCATAGGCATGCCTTAGAGACTTTTCAGTGGATTTCTAATGGTGTTCTGTTCTTGTCTGTGAACCATACACATCCTAGAGCCCTTGGCTCTGTGCAGCAGTGCTGTTTCATGACTAATGTGTATATGACTGCTCAGAAGATACTTGGATGGAATTTTTTTTTTCTTAGCTTTAGTCTGCTGGTAATTTGCAAACAGCTTTTAGGAAGTTTATGAACTTCTCCTGTCCATGGTAAACTCGGCTACATTAATGGCACCTAGGATGGCACCTGTCTTGCCAAATTCCAGCAGCTGTGTGCAGTAGGCATCTGAAATTTGTAGTTTCCTTTGTAGGTGAGAGAAATAAGTGTGTGTAGAGTGTGATTCATCTGACCTGTTTTTGACACCTGCTTTGGGGTGAGATAATTACGGTGTCTCAGAAACTACTTATCCTGATAAGATCTCTTGAATGGTGCTGAGGGTGACCATCTCAAACACAGACAGATGCAGATAGCCATTGAATACTTGTCTAACTCTTAAGAGTAGAAACAAGCATCAAACGTGGAGGACAAAGCGGAGGTGGCATTTCTGTTACACTGAGTGTGAGCGATGAATGTGGCCCTGTGCTGCTGACTCTATGGGCAAAGCACTGAATATTCCCTGGTGACATAATTGCTTCCTTTTACATGTGGGTTTCAGAATCAGGATTCTTCCAATTCTTTTTACTATCCTTTTTTTTCCCTTCCTCATAACGCTTCCCCTCAAAATTCAGAACTTACTGGGAATGGTTTTGTTGTGGTCTTTTAACAGACCTTATTCAACCTCCATTTTAACCTGGGTGGTGTAACTGTGCTGGGTTGTGGTCTGATGGGATACACAGCATGCTTCTAGCAGTCTAGTCAAAGAAGGCTCTTCAGGAAACATTTTATTTTGATTTCTACCAAAATTGCATGACTGCTAGTGATTTGAACTTACTGCTGAGAACCTTAATTCTGGAAGCATAACTTTCAAAACTTCAAACAATACTACAACATTCAAAGGTTTTCATCAGATGAGTATGTTTTGTATTTCCAGTGATTTGGACAGGAAAGTAATTTGGCCACCATATTTGTTTTGAAAGAAAATATTTGTGGGCTTAGTAGGCACAGTATGGTCTACAGTAGCTTAAGTTACTGAGTTTAGATATTTTCTTAATGGCAAATGTATTGAGGGAGGGGGAAACAGATGTTCCTTCTGTAGTGTGGGATGTTGGAAGAGGACTGGTTTGAGTGTGTGTACACAGAAGGGTCAATGTATAAAGATTGCTGCAGAAAGGAAATGCCTCAAAATAGGTCGTGACTGTTCTTGCCTGTCTTTAGGACTCTCAGGTGAAGTGATGCTCGGGAACAGACCATCTGTGGGCTGGGTAAACTGGGTTGCCAGGTTAGATCAGTTACTGGGTATCTGTGCTCTAGTTGAGGCTGTCTAAGAGCTGTTTTGAGACCCGTGAGAGAGAAATCTAAAGGGGCATTGACAATGTCTACTGGTGTCCACCTCCATGGGTTTAAGGGATTATAGGGAACTCGTTAAGAACCAAGGCAGTACCAAAGACCTGCAAGCTCCTTGTTGGTGTGTTAAGACTCAGTTTTCCACTAAATAACTAAGCTGAACTTCCAATTGTCTGTCTCCAGGTATGCCATGACTCCTATGACCGTGGAGCTACAGAATATACAGAATCAAGAAACTCAGTTTTTAGCTTAATTTTAGAGTAATGTGACACCTTACTCATAAAAGAATTCTGATCTCTATTTACTCAAGTTTCTCTGGTACCTTAATCCTCATTCCTGTAGTGGCAGTGTTAGGAACTTCAGGCTAGTGCTGCTCTCCACTTGTTTGCAAAGCTGAACTGTGGCTATAGCTAGGAATTTGAGTGGGAATAAAACCAAAAATCAAACAGGAATCCTCCAGCCTTGTCCTCTGTCCTTTCAAAATCTGCTTCACTCTGCAAATCTGTGGAAGACTTCACAGGTATAGCTGAGGAGATGGCAACTGAAGCAGTATACGAAGGGGCGTCGCGCTGCACTGAGATACAACTTGCTTGTTAATGCTAATTGTGCAACCTTTTTTACAGATTTTCTGAGCTCAGAGAATTTGATTTGTGGAAGTCTGAAATGCTGCCCTTATTAAGAGGGAGTGATGTGTGGAGCACTGGAAATTAATTAGTTGCCAGGCTAAAGTCAAATCTAAAGCTGCTACTGAAATGGTTGGTAGAATCTCTGCTTAAGACAGGTTTGTCTTTACCACTTTAGTCTCCCTTCAAAATAATTTCAATGTCCTTCAGAGACTTAATCTGTTCTGTCTTAAATGTTGTCTGTTTGTCACTCCCACAGTGGCTATCAGAAGTGTGTGCGTACTTTGTGCTACATTTTGTCTGAACCTCTTGGATGAGCTTGTGGAGCAAGACAGAACATGATGAAAGCAGATAATATGGAGAGCTTGGGAAATACATCTCCACATACAGATCATGTTACTTTATCATAATCTCAGCCGTAGTTCTCCAGAATGCGAGATGTACAGCTGGGTCTGCAGGCAACAAAGTTTTGGGAATTGTGACTGACCTTAGTGAAGTAATACGACTATATGGGAGTCACAGCGTGGGGTACAGAAAAGAGGAGTATTTTCAGTGTGAACAGTTGTTAGAAGCTCCTGGACTAGTGCTGAGCCTCACAAAAAACAGCAAAGACAACACAAGCCTAAGGTGCAGCAGATTCAAAGTGCTGATACGGCCTGCTTGCTCTGAGAGCTGTGTAAGCCAGCTAGATGGTTTATCCAGAAGCCTTAGCCAGGACTTGGGCTCCTTAGTCTCTGTTTTTGTGTTGTACTCCGTCCACTGGCTGCACAAAACTCAAACACTGTGTAACTTACTAACAAGGCTGCTATTAAAAAATATTTGAGCTCATATTTTTGAAAGCTTTGTACTGTAGCTTAAAATACTCGAAGAGTTCATATGCAGTGGCTGGCTGAGTGAGACGTCAGGCTGAAAAGTTTGGATGCCGTACATAGCTGTTCCATGGAGCTGTGGGGCTTGTTCTGCTTAGTCATTTTTGTTGATGCTGTTTTGCTTTGGGATTGGTGAAGTCTCTTGGCTTATATAAAGGCAGTTTCAGTGAGTGTGGGAACATCAGTAGCTTGATGTAAACTAAACATTGAAACTGGAAGTGCAGCCCTGTGGTACTGTGTTGGCTCAAGTTTAAGGCAATGGTAACTTAGTTCTGCTTAGGAAGAGCTAAAGGGACAGACGGTGTGGCAGATCATGTGGAAAGGGAGCCGTGGGGCTTTAAAGTCTGTTCTGGATTTAAACAACTCCATTGGATTATGGGCCTTTAGTCTTCCTCACCTCCCAAATCAGGTATTGGATTTAATCCCAGGTTCAGGACTGGGATTAAAGGAACTGAATGTCTAATTTATAAGCAGACACTGGGTTCTGTTCCAAGTATGTTGCTGCTTGGCAGCTGTCCAGGTGTGTGCTGCTTTGGCTGTTAGCTCCTGCTTGGTCTGCAAAGGGCTCTACCTGAAACTGCCTCTAGACTGAATGTAAGAATGTTTGGTTTGTTTTTTTTTCTTTTACTGGGTAGAAAAATGCCTATTATATTAAATAATCAGAAATGCAAAAAATATTGTCAGAAATACTGAACCACAGACTGTAATATATAGTAGTTGCAAGTAAGTGGCAGTTAGGCATGGACATGATGGAAATATGTTAATGTACTCATTTACGTTTAAAAAGTACAACATATCTTTAGCTGAACAAGAAATCTCAAAGTAAAGCTGTTGGAAAAATAATGTGTAAGGATCCAGTTCTTCATAGGTGTCTGGCTTCGCTGCTCTTCCAGGACTTGTAGGGCAGTTCTTCAGCAGGGCTTTGTAGAGGACCTGCACTAAGAGCTTGTTTCCCTCTCCCAGCCTGAAGAAGGGAACTGAATCCTTTGCTTTATCCACATGTTTGTCTAGGGAAGCTCCTGTTCAGGCTGCAAGCAGTTCAGTGCTGTGGTTGGTAGGGACTGACAGGCGCAGGGAGCAGGTGTCCCCTGCTCTGAGTGCAGTGTCAGTGTCACTCGGTCGGTGGGCAGTGACACCAGCCTGGCACCAGCCCTGTGCACCAGCCTGGCACCAGCCCTGTGCAACTGAGCTGCCCGTGTGTGTGTGTGTGTGTGTGTGTGTGTGTGTTCCTTTCGTGCCCTGCCTGCATCACCATTCCTTTGGGATTTTGGTGCATGGATTTCACTGCTGTGTGAGGCTCAACTAGTCAAGAGAGAGGCAAGAGACAGGTGGTATTACCGGTTAACTTTCCTGATACACAGCACTGGCTATATCCAGGGAAAAAAACAAAGCCAAACAAACCTTGGGCCTCTGCGTTGGCAAGTTTTAATGAGTGGCAGCTATTGGCTATCCATGGTAAAGCAGCCAAGGATGATGCTTTTCATGTCTCAGTGCAGAACTTTCCTGAGACTTCCTTTTTTGTCTGCTTACCAGCCATGTTGTTTAGTTTAGCATAAATAATCTGGATGGAAAAGCTCTTTTTTAAATTGTTGTTGGTAGGTCTGCATACCTCTCATGGAGAAGGTGTATGAGCTTACATTCATTGTTTTTCCTCAGAGTATTTCTGCAATCAGCAGCTGTTTCAGCTGTGCTTCAATATTGCTGTCATGGAAGGAAAAGAACCTTTTCACAAGCCGAGACTGATGCCACCTCCTGTAAAAGAAGTAATGTGCGCATTTCCTTTATAGGCAACATCCGCTAAGCAAACTTCTTTACTGCTTTAACTGAAGATTTTTGTTAATGATTATCCCTTTCATACAGTTTACAGATGTTCTGCATTGAAGGAGTTGGCATCCAGGAATCTTACTCCCTCTCACAAGTTCTCTTGCAATATAGTGCTACACGGTCCTAGATGTGAGTTGGAGTGTAACAGCTGTCTTTCTTTGGAAATAAATACACAAAAAATATTTTGAACTACTTAGGGATAAAGTTGTTTGAGGCTGAGACAGATGTAGAAAGAAATTGAAACAGCACACATTAAGAAATAGAGAAGAAAATGTGTATATTGGCTTCAGAAATAGTGTGGCAAATTTAAATAGAGAGAAACATTCTGAATTTTTTCAGTCTCAGGTTCTGGCAGTCTTTAAAGTCTTATCAGTGAGCAGTGATAACTTGCAAACAATAAAGAAGCTAAATGTGAGCAGTGTGAGTTACAGCAGTTCACACAGAACTCAGCACAAATCCTTTTTTCTTTGTGGAAGTGCAGAAATGATGGGACTTGTGTTTCACAGGCTTAAATTCAAGTTGGAAAGTCTTAGGTGAGATACTCAAACCTAGTATTTGCATTCTGCCTTCTGTAGTTACTACGGTGGATATTCTGTATTACAGTACTAATAATATATGAAAGGATGATGTAAGTGTCCTGAGCAGAGATGGCTTTTTTTCACAAGCAGTGGGTAATTTTTTAAATGAAATCCTGCGTGAAAAAGCAGATTATATTCAACTACTGATGTGGTGGAACTTTTAATAGACCATGCTGAAGAAATGTTTGTATTAAGGAGGTAGTAAGGGACTGGTGAAGTGCTCTCTTAATGCGAGATGGTCACCTAGGCTATCTGTCCTTTCAGCTAAAATTAAATAGTTACTCTGGCTTGTGCAGCTGTTTCCACAAAGTTTCATAGATGCCGGAGTCTGAAAACTGATTTGCTTAGAGGAGGCATGGCCATGCTGTAGCTTTTGCATTTGAAGTTTGCATCTTGGTTAGAGAGAGAGCCTGTGACATTGCCTTTTCTTTCAGGCATTGTCTGGAAAAAACATAAATGGGCTCAATACCCAAATGTTTGTCCTGCACCTGTGGGACTGGGTGGCTGACTTCACCTCCTGATTACACCCCTCTGAGTAGCTCCTAGGAAAACCCCTTCCAGTATGTTCCTTGGGATTTTAGAATTGAGTCATCTTTGTGGATAAGTTTGACTAAATTAGCAATGACCAAAGTTGATGTTCCTGCTGTCTCCCTCTTCAGGACCTTGGTCTTTCATGTGAACTGAGCACTTTGTTTTCCCCGTGTGGACTTAAGAGTCCTCTGTGTAGGGTTTGAATTGATTCTTCTTGCCTTTTTCAACCATATTTTAAATAGTTCAGAACTTCACTGGCCACCAGTGATTGCAAGCTTATGGGCAAATCAGTTTGGACTTAATGGCAGATTTGTCTGCAGAAGGGTACAAGGTTCTCACTTGAAGTTCCTCTGCATGTACCTGAGGGCGTTATAAGGCCCTCTGAATTGAAGCCTGTGTAATGCTGAGAAACCAACACAAAATACAGCTTTTGGGTTTACAGAATGGGAATATGTAGACAAAACTGTGCTGTGGAACAGAACAAGGAGGGCTGCATAGTGTCTGACAGGTTGTAAAATAAGTATGGAGGTTTTTTTTCACAGTAACTACCATTCTTAATTTAATCTGGAAATTACTGACCAGTTGAAAGAATAACTTTTTTCCCCCCCTTCCCGTATCCTAAGTATCCAAGAACTGTCAGGACTTTGTACGTACTGTTGGAAATGCTAGATGAAGAATTTGAATTTGGCATAAATATGGCATTTAATGTAGTTTCTGACCTGAAGCTGTCAGTCAACAGATGTTCTCGCCTTCCTACCCCCACCACTGGATTATAGGCAAAAACTCATTTCAAGTGTTTAATTCCAAATCTTACAGGTCTTTTTCCTGGAGCAGGCTGAAAACAAGTTCAGTGGAGTCTAGACCTAGCTGTGACTTGTGTGTAGCTATTTCCAGAGAAGCCTCTATCTGGCAATAACTGTATGAAGTAGCCTATACACTTAGAATGCTGTATTGCTTATCACTGATGGAAGAAACTGTGAAGCAAAAGGAAGAAATAAAAACACACAACCCCATACCTGAACAGCATAGCAACTTATCTTCTGTGTTCTCTTCTACTAGTTCAAAATGTAGTAAATCGTTATCTCCAGAATTTACTTGCACAGGTCTCAAATGCTTTCAGATTCTGAACAAAAAAATCATTTAAACAAGTAGAATATTACTTTTAAATAAAAACAGTGTGACTTTGGTCTTCTGTTAACATTTTCTAGAGTTAAAGACAGACTTTAGTTTAAGCTGACTCCTTGGGGTTCTTGGAAAGCTTTTTCATTGTTAGAAAGCCTGTTTCTTGACTTGAACACTCTAGTTTAGGAGACCATGTCCCGTAGGTGTGCGTTGTTCTGGCCCTTCTTGTTACGGTGTACTCGGAGAGTTGTAGGGTCAGACATGGTCCCAGCTCTGGCAGAAGTGTTTGTGGTGGGGGAGCTGAGGTTACTCACCCAGGCCGTAAGTCCGTGAGCAAGCGCCAAATGTCACGGGGATTTTTGGTCATGTATGGACACACGAGCAAAACCAGCAAATGCATATTATAAACACCTAAAGTTACTCTTAAATTTTTTTCCTACACAGAGCTCAACAAAAATCCAGTGGAAGGCTTTTCAGCGGGCTTAATAGATGACAATGATCTTTATCGATGGGAAGTCCTTATTATTGGTCCTCCAGATACACTGTAGTAAGTACTGATACTTATACAGAAACTTAAGTGAACTCGGATTTACTAGTTCTTGTTTGCTCCTAGTGAATAGAAGCTAACCAAAACCTTTGTGCTAAATTAGGCAATGCTCTTCTGTTGCTAGCAGAATATGTGTAAATAGCTGGATTTGCTATGTAGAAGTTCTAAACTGCTTTGCTCCCCTGAGAAAAGGCAACACTGATCTCTTTGTACTTCTATGAAAAGAAAGAGAAAAGGTACACTTAGAGGCAGCTTCTGTTTTCTTTCACATGTAAGTAAGGCAGATAAAATCCGCTATTTGCTGTTGCTGCTGGGAGGCTGTAGTTCAGCTGATAGTGGTGTGTTAAACCATTACAACTTCATGCTTGTGATGGTAGGAAAATACTCAATTCAAGCGGGGTGTAGTTAGAGGAAACCAAAGCAGTCCATAGAATTAGCTTCAAATCCTGTCAGTTTGAGATGGGAGAACTTCTGACCTGGAGTACTTTGGGGTGATCATCTACTCCAGTTTCTGGGAAAAGGTTCTATGCCCAGGAGAGGTCAGTTTAAAGTGTACTCCTGAAGATGAACTCTTCTCTGTTCTCTTCTTTAAGATGTTGCAGTGGTAAATTACTGATACAAAAAGCCTAGTGACATTTACTTGAGGTCAGTTTTGGTTGCAGCATGAAGTTGTGTATGTCTGTCGGCAGACTTCAAATAAGTGCTTAAACCCAGTAATCAAATTGCTTGGCTTTTCCTCATGCTCACTACACTGTGATTCTCATGTCTTGCATGAGATGGTTTCTGCAACTTCTCTTGACCTTTTCTGAATAGTCTTGTGGTTCTGTTATATTCTCATGGCTATTTTATAAATACTGTCAGTAAAGAAATGTTGCTTCTAATTGATCATCATCTTCGGTGTTAGAAGTTGCAATAGTGGGTTTTTTCCTCCACTTTTATAGGGTCCTGAGCTTTTTTTGAGGCTTTTTAGATAAGAAACTCTCTTCTGCTCCAGTCCCCAGTTGCTGTTTTTCAGGGTAGTATTACACTGAATCCTTCTTCCCTGGGCTGTTTGATAAGGATGGTCTTATATAATAGTTTAACTTAACCAACTTTCAAACTTTAGTCTCATTCCTGGCCCCACTTCATTTATTCTGAGTTTACTTGAAAAGACTTTAGACATAGTTTATTACTCTACTGAGAGAAACCCTTTTATCAGGAATATTGCTAAAAATGGCATTGGTCTCCCTTAATTGACAGCTGTATTTTATTAACTGATTTCTAATGTATATCCAGTTTAAAAGCTGTATTTATATGCAGTTGATATGGGGCAACCAGGGATACCCTACAGCCTAGTAGCTTTAGGATCTGCTTCTTTAAAAAGGGAAAGAAGGACTTTCTCAGTTACAAAGAAAGGGTTTGACAGGTTTGGGCTCTCAGCAAATGCAGTCTAGCTCTCCTTTGTCTTGACATTATGGATGTTAAAACAGTGTTTCTGGAATTCTTACCTTTCATGGGATGAAGGATTCTTTGGAAACTGCTTGCCTTTTCTAAAACTTGTGAAAAATGAATGCTGTGGGTTCAGATCCCCTCAGCTGCCTCAAAGAGCCAAGTTATTTAAATGCAGTGCTTTTTGGGGTTGTTTTTTGTTTGTTTGTTTGGGGGTTTTTTTTGAGACAGTTGGTGGAACTGCACACCTTTGGTTAGTGGTGGTAAAACATGTTATTTTCTCAGCAGCTAGTGCACTTTAGAGATTCCTACTCCTTTACAAATACAGGAAAAAAATTGCACTGAACAGTTTTCTACAGCAATTCTTCTGTCTGTGTGGCTGCTGAGGAGTAGCTTGTCACACCATGCAACTCATGCCATATTCTTTGGATGTTTATGTTCCTCTTTTTGTTCTGCCTTTACAATTCCAAATTTTGTTACAATGTTCAGTTAGAAGAAATGACAGTAGCAGGACAAATGTTATACTACTGACATTAGCAAAGTATTCCATTTGTAAACTTTTCCATCTAATACAGGCCTTCACATTTTTTCAGAAAGGACTATTCCTGGCCTATAACTCCACATAAAACCTGGATGTCTCTTGTTTATTATTGTTATTTATTATTGTGTTTGTTTATTATTATTTTGTTTTCCAGTTGAGTGGGTAACTAATGCAGAACACCTCACTGTCATGCCTGAGTCCCTTTAGCTTAGTGTTGAAAAGGTAGCATTGGAAGTCTTTTTACATTTAATGCTGTAGACACAGCCAAGGCTTTCTGCAGTTTTCCCTGGGGCACACTGCTGCAGACTGAGACCACAAAGTTAGGACTGAGGTCTCTAACAGAGGAAAATGGGTGTCTGCTGGGCTGGACTTGAGAAAGGCAGTTATTGGCAATACCTTTTTTTTTTCCTGTTAATAAATGTACTGGGAGGGAAAAAATGTAAGTTGTGATTCCAGATGGTAAATTCCTTGGCAGTTTTTTAAATTTTTTTTTTCCCTGTGGTTTTTCCTCTCTGGAACATCATCCTAGTTCTAAAAAAGATCATGTTGGGGAACCGGCAGTACCTTGTGAAAGGATCTTCTCAATGTAGAAACTCTTTACATTGCATATGGAAATGTTGGTACTGTTAATTACCAACATGATGTGAAGTTGTGTGAGGTGTAAACTTAAGAGTTTTTGATACATCAGTAAGTTCCGATCTTCAGCTTAAGCTTACAAGAAACTCTACTAAGATATTTTTGATTCCCCAGTGAAGGTGGTGTTTTCAAGGCTCATCTTACTTTTCCAAAAGACTACCCACTGAGGCCGCCAAAAATGAAATTCATCACAGAAATCTGGCATCCAAATGGTAAGAAATGTCAAAGTTTCAATTTCTTTTCGTAGTTCAGAACTAAAATGCAGTGAAGACAAATAGATACGTTTCTGTTTGTTTTAGAAATATGAAACCCCGCTTTTACTTTGCCATCCTCTCTTAATAGAGAAGTAATAACAATGGCAGTTTTTAATAGTGCTGCTCTGAGAGCATAAAATACTCTTAAAGTATTTTCAGAAGCTATTCAGAGTAGGTTCTTGCATTCTTGGTAATTATTAAGGGATTTTTTTCTTAATTTTTTTTCCCTAAGTGCAAAATTCTTGTCTGAGGAGAAACTTGACTTCTATAGCTGCCTTTTGTTATACCTTCAGATATTTCATCTTGCTGTTACTGACTTGGCAGTTCAGTATAGAAGGCCCAAGGTTGTCCTCATCTAGTGAAGCATGAAAAGAAATCTTTTAGTCCCTCCAAAGGAGACTTCTCCTAATGTCTCATTTACTTATGGACTGTTGGAGATTAGATGGGAAGGTAAAATAAAATGGAAGATGGTTTTACTGGGAAAGAGAAATGCTCTTCAACTTCAGAAACTGTAGATGTTGAAAGGTGGGAGGAGACAGTGCTCCCATCAAAAGGACAGGGAATATTTTAATGCTGTGTCAGTTTCAGCTCTGGAAATATCAGAGTACTTGTCAGGCACTTTCTAATTCCAGCAGTTTAAATCATATTTCAATATGTTCCAGTAATAACCAGCTGATGCTGTTGCTGTGGAAAAAAGTCACTCTCAATTTTGCTGAACTTAACAGAAAAAGCTGTAGTGGAAGCCTGTCTAAATAAATAGTCTTGAGAATTGCAGCATGATGTTAGACTGAGTCCTTCCTCCCCATGTGCCCTCTCTGTCAGGAGTTCAGGCACATTCAGACTTCCACCAAACCCTGTTTATATTACAGTTTAAGCTCTGCAATAGTTAATTACTTTCCTTCTTTATAAAGTGTCTTCACTAACGTGTTTCAGACTAGCTGGAATGAAGATGAACAGTTCCATGACTGTCCTGAAGAAATGCCAGCATGTTGTTCATGACTGAAATATGCCTTGTTCTATTTTGTAGTTGACAAGAACGGCGATGTCTGCATTTCAATTCTTCATGAGCCTGGAGAAGACAAATATGGCTATGAAAAACCTGAGGAACGCTGGCTTCCCATTCACACAGTGGAAACTATAATGATTAGTGTTATTTCTATGCTGGCAGATCCCAATGGTGATTCTCCTGCTAACGTTGACGCAGCGGTAAGACTTTACTTGGTCTGCCAATTGTCTTCAACGTAGAAACCTTGCAATGGAGTTCTGTTTCTAGTTTAGCCGACAGTAACTTTGGGAAGAACCTTTTCTATCACAGGTTAAGGCTACTTTTTTGTTGGGAAAAGCAGTGATGTTGTCAGACAGAACTACTAATTAGCCTTGGGAAGTTCCTTTCACCTTTGTGGAACAGTCTTCCTGTCCCATGGATTAGAGCAGTAGGTTTGACTGTGTAGGTCTGTGCTCTGGGAAGGTACTCAAATGCTTCACTGGGCATCTGGCATTCAACTCAACAGGAAGGGTTGTCCCAGACTAGTCTGACTGGCTGCGAGTGAGGAAAAATGGTCTGGTGTACAGTCAAAGACCAGGGTGAATCTGCAGGCATAAGTGAGATGCGAGCGCTTGATGCGGCACAGTGTTCTGGAGCATGGCCTGTGCTGTGTGTGTTTATAAACACAGCTATCAGCTCTCTAGAAGAGCTGTGTTTAGAGCAGAATAACAGTTAAGCTGAGAACTGTTTGTGGTGGGGAGAGGAAAAAATCTCGGTTCTGGAAGGGCATAGGGGAACAGACTTCAGTCCCCACTCATCTGATGTACACTAACATGCTCTTGAATTGCAGTTCAGCAGTGAGTGTTGTCCTCTCACAAAAGAGAAGTTCTAGCTCTTTTAACTGTGGGAGTGAGGAAGAAGGAGATGGGAATTGTGAGATGCAGAGTTTTGTAAAGGAATGTTAACCTGCTCTGTCAGCCGAGCTATGCCTTCCCAAAGTGGGTGGAAGTTTAGTAGTTTCCGGAAGTCTTTGATCTACTGTGTTGTGAGTATTTTCAAAGGTGGTTGAGTTCTGCTGAAAAATCATCATGGGAACAGACTCATGTGGAACAAATTTAATGGGAAGAAGACAGAAAATAAACGAAAAGTTGTAGTGAACAATTTCCTCATTTAACCTTTCTAAGTGTTGGAGCTCCCCTTTTTGTGTCATGTTACTGGTGGAAACAGACACCCAGAAAACGTGGACATTTCTTGCTGGCAAACCTGAGAGCACTGGGAGGAGCAAGTTATTAATGAAATGCTAAAAGTGCAATTAGAATTCCTCAGTTCACAAACTCATGTATGTTGAATGTAGTTGGCCTAACCCTGGAGAAAGCACATGCTTTTAGCTGTGCTTGTCATCTTCCTGACATCAGACTTTTTGTATTGTGCCCCACTCTGACAACTACATCAGGAGTGGGGTTTTTATTTTTTTGTTTTTTCCTTAGAAAAGTTAGATACAAAATGAATTTGCCTTAGGGTAAAATCAAAAATGAAAACAGCTTTTTCTAGCCCAGCATGAAAGAACAAAAAAATCCAAATTTGACTGTGAAGATAGTAGTGAGTCATCACTTTGAATGCTAGAAACTATTTTTCTGACTGTGACATTACATGTTTCAAGGAACTTTTAAAGTGCTGCTTGAGGAGTTGGCTTCTCCTGCTGGATTGTAGACCTCTTCATATTAGCAAAAACATTCTGATCAGGGTGATGAAAAATCAGCAGCTCCTGTGTTTACTACAGCAATAAAATTTGGCAGTAACTATAAGACACTTTGTCTGCTGTCATTAATTTCTGCTTTCAAGTGAGTCTAGTGAGTAAGGTGTTACAGGCAGTTCACAGGATTATAGGAGCAGGGGATATACTTGCTTTCTGGAAAAATGAACTGTGCATGTTGGAGTACTATCTCTTGGAGTGGGAGAAAAATGAGGATCAGGAACCTGAACAGATATTTTGAAAAGCAAATAGAACAGTTCATGACCTAAAATTACATATTTGGAGATTCAGCTGTCATATTGGAAACTTTGCTTGCTATTCAAATCTGAACAATTCATAGAACTACAAATATAAAAAGTAGAAACAAAAACTAAGACTCTGAAGCTCCGAGGGCACAGACTCAATGCTTTTCTTGGCCTTGAGCCATCTTGTGTAAGCTGTCCTGTGTCCCAATCAAAGGAACCAAATGTTTGCTGCATGAATTGCTGAAAAAGAACAAATTAATTAGTATCCTTATTTGTGCTTTCATAGGAGAGTTAAGACATGCTGGGCTCTCCAATGTGCTGATTGTTTAAGTGAGCTTAGAGGTGATGAATGTTAGGGTATGCCATTTAACACTCGAATGTACTACAACCTTCACTCCAAGTGGGGGTGAAAAGGTGTTGCATGCTAGATTGCATCAGGTGAAACAATGTGGGGGTTTTTAACCCCTTTGCTCACCCCTGCAGTAAGAATATATTGCTTATATCAGAAACTAAGAACTTCAGAACTTCTTGAAATAAGGGGTTCTTTATATTTTCCCCACCACTTCTGACTGGAAGGCAGTACCCAGTACGTCAGTCTTAACTACAAGTGATGCTCCTGTGCTTTCTTCTGAGCTCATTGTGAGCCTGGCACAAAACAAACCTTGCTGCACTTTGTCCTGTAGGTTTTTTGTGATACCTTGATGTGTGCATCTCTGGGTTCAGACTTCCCTCTTTCCTATCTTCCTGCTTATCTTTGTCTTTGCTCTTCATCTCTGCAGTTCTGAAATCAGATCCCTGTCACAGAGACCAGCCCTGTAGGTGAGCTGAGTATTCTCCTAAGGTCTTTCTCACAGAGTCAATATCTTACAGCAATATCTAACTAGGAGGAGTTTTTGCTTTCGAAGGACACTGCTGTGCCTCTTCTGGATACTGTGACTTCTGTATTTCTGTCCTGGAGTGTCCTGGCTAGATTGAAGGGAACTGAAACTGTCCTAAAAAAAAAAATCTCAGAGTAACTGCTGGCTCCACAGTACCTGTGTACCTTTTTCACCACTGCAGTTAAAGACATTATCTCTAGCACATAACAACAGCTTGTGGTCTACAGGTTGAGTTTGCTGCTACTTTGCAGGCTGAAGCAAATAGATTGTAGCACAGTGTGAAATACTGGTAAGCCACCAGGTTAGTCTTGCAGTGTGCCTAAAATCCAAGGGGAAAATTACATCCTCACTGTCTTGTGAGCAGCTGGCACAGAAACCCAGAGCAAACTTTCAAGAGTCCTGAATATCACAGGTTTTCAGTGAGTAGCTCAATGATTGTAAGCAAATTTAGGTGTTGACTAAATGGCTAATGTCTGAAAACATAAACATCAAGAGTCTTCCTAGAGCTTGTAAACTGTTGTAGGACTGACATCTGAAAGCTGTCTATTCAATTACAGAAAGAATGGAGAGAAGACAGAAATGGAGAATTTAAAAGAAAAGTTGCCCGCTGTGTAAGAAAAAGCCAAGAAACTGCTTTTGAGTGACACTTATTCAGCAGCTAGTAGCTTCACTTTTTTCAGGGTAAGTATCCTTCTCAAGACAAGTCAGTTACCTGAGTTGAGGATTTCCTGCTTAAGTGTTGCTGAACTATTTTTTTGCCCCCCTCAAAAGCAAAAAGAAACCCCCAAACCTTTCTTCTCAGCTGCATGATCTCAGTGGAGCTCTTTGGCTGTATGCAGTACTAAAGACTAAAAGAATTTAAGTGCACTTGACAGCCCATTCTGCCAAAATTGGGGAACTTCTCTTGTATTCCTGCATTTTATGCTGTTCAGAAGTGGAACTTCTCTTTATCAGAATTCATCCTGCTTTATTAATGGCACTTAGAGGTTACTGGAGCTGTAATAGAAGGGGGTGATAATTCTTTGAGATTCATTATTGTGAAGAACACTTGTTAGAATCTTAAAAGCATCTTAAAAGTCTTGTTATCTCAGGAGTTGCAGATTATCTTGCAGGTGTTGGTGGCATGTTGCACATAGGTGTTAAATGAGACTTCAATGAGGTTGTCAGGAACCACTGAGAAGGGTTTGCTTCAGGTGTCTATGGGAGTTTTAATAGAAAGTCTCCTGGCACAGCAGAAAGCATCAAGTTAAGATATTACCTGTCAATAATATCAAGAAAGATGGTGTTCTCTTCAGCAGCCCAAAAAACAATTTTAGTGAGGAAGGCTTGGGAATAGCGTCATAAAAACAGCTGTGTTCTGCTTGGAAACTGAACTGTGGCATATCTGAGAGCTTGGACAAGTTTTGACCTGAGAGTAGCTGACGTGATATTTGTGTTTTATGCCACCCTGTTAAAGAGCTTCTGAGTCAAGATACTTACTCTGATTTACACAATCCCATCTCAGTTTTAATGGGACTGTTTTTTTTAAATAACCTCTCGTAGAAAGCTCTGTATTAAAGCATGGCCCTTAAATCCCTGGCCTTTGGTCCCTTTATCTTGGGTATGCCAAGGAAAAACTTCCTCCATGAGCTAATAATTTCCCACTCTTGCTTTTCAAAGGAAAACAGAACTTCATGTTGAAGCTGCCTTTGCTTAATGGCTAGTTTGGCAAATGAACTGCTCTGACCCATTTGGCTAGAAAACTCCAAATCCACATTTACTGGTTATCTACAGCATACATAATTCACAAGGACAGAAATATGGCACTGTGTGTAGTTCAGAGGGGTTGTACTGAGTGAACCAGAGCAGCATTCTTCTGCTAGGCAGTTTTTTTTCATCACAGTTGTACAGGAGAGAGTTCCTTTCTTACCCTTTTGTTAGCACTGGGGAGGTTGAGGGAAGGTTCCATCTGTGACAAATTCATTCTGCAGTCTGTCTTTGCAGAAATGCTTTGATTGAAAGGAACTTTCTCCAGTACAGATTAAGCATGAAAAATGCTTAATATTGATCAAAAGACTTAAGCAAAGGAACAGAAAGTCTTGTACAACTGCCTATAACTGGAGTGCAAGAATTGTTAATGCAGCTGACTTTTTTTTCCTGTCTTGGAGAAAGGGAGTAACTGTGAGTAACACTCCAGAGTATCCTTAACTAACCTCAGCTCTGTTGCCATGTTGAACTTAGCTATAGTGAAACAATGCTCTTGACAAATATTTTAAGTAATTGGCTGTGTTGCTTTTTTGGAAGGCGAAAGCTTTTCTAAGTCCTGCTGGCTCCTCCCAAGTGAGCGATGGGCAGGGAATTGGATGAGAAGGGGCCACAGCTGGTTTCAAACCAGCCCAGTGTGACTGGGGGCTGTGGTGTCAGTGCTTGCTGAGCACTGCTGTGCCATTTGTACCTACCATTCACAGTAAGTAATGCACAGACTTTTCAGTGATAAATCTGCAGTGTTTAGCCCTATGTGTGAATAATCAAAGCTTTACACACTGTGCACTCGACAAGCAACACGAGTAACAGGAGCCAGAAAGTCTGATAATTGAGCTTGGATACACAGTGTGTTGAACTAACTGCAGTCTTTCTCAGGTGATGAGTTTGGATTTATCCATCTTCTGTTCAGAGGTATGTGAAGTTCTTGAACAAGTAATAGTTATTTCTTGAGCTTGAAAAGCTAATTAACATCTTGAAAATAATTGAGGGTGAGGGGGGGTTTTATTTTAACACCTGTGATTTCTTTGCAGGTCTCCAGTTGAGAAACATGGCACTGTTTTTTTTCCTGCACTCTACCCACCTATTGCTGGACTTCTGTTGTTACAAGTTGGCAAACACTGGCTGGAACTGGGCTGCAATAAAACATGCCAGTTATCAATGCTGACAAGAGCCTAACAAGTGCCAACACAAGATGATTACGCATTTTGAAATCTAATGAACTGCTTTAACCTTCAGGAAGAATTGTAAAGATGTGTACATAGCACAACATGATCCGGATAATATATATACTGTTCATGTACATCCACAAATACACATTGTACCAAATAATGCTGTCTGTAGTTAGGGATAGAATTGTGTAAATTCTAAAGATTTTAGCAGGTTTTTTCTCTCCCTATTCATTGTTTCCTGAGTTTAAAAAAAAAGCAACAACTTGTGAAGCATGTCAAAACCAATTAGGATACTAAGTTGGTTTTTTGGTTTTGTTTTTTTTTCCTCCCAGTTTAATTTTCCTTTGACCCACTGAGGCTTAATTAAAATTTCTTGCTTATTAAAGTTTAGTATCTCTTTTTTTGGTTTTTGGAAATGTGCTCCCTTTTATTTCTCCCATCAAAACTTAAAATTTTCCTAATTAAACCCTGAAAGGATTTGCTATCAATTACTTGTGTCTTCTTTTATGATGACCTTTGTAGTCTCAAAGGTGCTTTTTTTCCCTCCCACCCCTTTTTTAAACCCAATTACTCATCCTTCTTGAATTGGGTATAGCAATAAAACTGGCCATGGAGCACCCTTGAGCAGCCTGATGGATTTTTAACTTCTGAGGACTTGAGTGCTTTCACTTGGAAGTTTGGTTGACTAAGTTAGTCCAAGATAGGAATGAGCTGCTTTTTCTGGGTGAAATTTTTGGTTTGCCTTTTTCATTGCCTGTTTGTGGGGTGGGGTGTGTGTGTGGGAGGCTTGTTTTTTCTCAAGGTTGAGTTTAAGCATGCACATCTGTAGGCTTTCAAATTACTAACTTCTGGGTTTGGTATCAAAAATAGTTTCCCTCCTTTACTCTCTTCTGTGGCCCTTCATCTGCTTTGCCTTCTACTTGAGAGTTTTCCTCACCTAATGTACAAAGAAAATCGCGATGTATATTTTCATGTAATTTGATTTTTGGAATTCTGTCACCTTCTGTAGTGAGTTCTTCCAAAATATAATTTTTTCCAATACTAATGTGTCAAACTGGCTGTCTTGAGTATCACAATAGGAAGGGTACATGTAGCTGGAGCACAACTTATCTGAGCATCATCAACAACACACCACCAGCAAACACTTGAGGAATTGGACGTGCTCTGCTTCATCTTGAATAATGAAAGAGCAAACACAACACACAGCTTTCTCCCTATTGTAACCATCTTTGGCCCTCTAGTGAGCAAATACAAATCTCAGAGTATCTGCTCACAAGAGGTATCAAGCCTTTGACCAAAGAAACTTTATAGAAGAACTTGAAACTACTTGACTCTTTTCACAGCACAGCATAACCCACTAATAAATCAAGAGTTCCGGTGTCAAAGAGTCAGCTTTTAAGAAGCCTTCAGTCCTCATTTGCTGGCTGGACTTCATTTCATGTTGCTGTGCAACATGCATATGCTGAAAGGCACATATTGCAGGTTTTGTGAGGGGGGCTGGGGTGGAAGGAGGTGATGGTTGTTAGAGGCAAGGCAGCCCTTGGGGACAAAAAGGCATTTTGTATAAGAGGACTTAGAAGGAAAGGTACTACTTGCTCTTACAGGTGGTTTAGATAAACAGGTATGCTTGATACCCACATTTACATATTTGGACATGAATTATTTTGTGAAATCATTAGTTAAATTTGCTTTTAATTGGCTAGGCTGCTCCTGCGGCCCGGCAGGTAAGTGCAGTACTTCAGTGCCCAGACACACCAGAGCTGCTTTGAGTTTGTGTTGGAGCACTTGTCCAAAAGGTCTTCAGAGCAGGTTTCTTTCCCACCAGCTGCCTGCCCTCTTCCACTTAAAGTTGGGACTGTGCAGAATTTCAGTGGCATGGTGTCCTTCTTTCCATTAAAGAAAACAGTGGAAAAAAGCTGATCTTCCTAAACCTAGCAATGGACTTATTCCCCCCCAGGCTGCCCTTTTCGATTTCCCCAGCATATCTAGAACTGAGGCAATTCAAGGTACTTGCTGCTTTCAGCAAGTTCAACAGTGGTCTCTGTTTTGTCTTCTGAAGTACCACACACAGTTCATCACAGACTCACTTGTAACTTCACAAAATAGTTTCAAGTTTTATTTCTCTGCTCTCCAGAATTGCTGCTTGTTTGTTCCTTAGGGGGTAGGCCTGGAAGTGTTTGTCTTGCCTCAGTGCTATGGAGGAACTGGGAATTCTACAGCACTACTCATTCCCCTCTTTGTAAATTCAAATATATATTTGGCTTACCCAGATGGTTTGTGATTCCACCTGACCCAGATATTCCCCAGGGAGGAGTGTTACTGTTGGATACTGTTAAGATCTACGAGCTGCAGGTATGCTAATGCCCAATGACTGAATGAAAGAGGCAGCTCAGGGTCTGGTGCCAAGTGTCCAGGTTGTAGGAAGCCTCTGGCAGGCAAGGAAATGGCCTATTTCACTTTTCTGTATTACAGTTGGCTTTTTGTTTGTTCCTGCCCCACACTGAAAGGGGCACTGGTGGAAAGCTGCTATTGATACAACCAGATGGGAACACCACTGAGGAGCTGCAGTATTGACAAGTAGTATGAGGATTCTTGGTGAACAAGGAAGTTAACCAGCATTCCTCGGTTTTCCTTGTAGCAAGACCTTGTATCTGTATTTGGTTTGGTTCCAACAGTGCAGGCTGTTGGAATCCTGGATGCTTAGTTAACACTGTAGGTTCTCCAGGGGTTTGTTATCCTGGCTGAGGGTTTGAGCTGATTTTTGCCCCAACACGGTTTGCCCTGCATTCCAGATATCACTGCATCCCTGGGGGAAAACGAAAAGCATCAAATATTAATGAATGTCTAACTAGCGTGGCCATCTTAATTCCTTTTTCCTGTTTTTCCATGCTGCACCAGAGAAGATCCCTAAAACTCAGAAGGGCTGTCAACTCTCACTCTAAAATTCCTTCTGCTGCAATGCCTGAAAACACTTAGTGAAGCTGGATGATCAATAAGCAGAGCACAGGAATTCTGAAGTGATTAGAAGTGTATTTTGGGCTTTGGTAGGCCGATGGGGGGTGGACTCCACTGCGCCTGTACCATCTGGTGCACTGCTCTTGGTGCAGTGCCATCACTGCACACAGAGCAGCAACACGAGCCCCTTCAGAAGCAGCACGAGTGATTCTAAACCAAATCAGAAGCTGGTTGGGGTTTAGAGAGACTGTCATAAAACAGCTTCCTGCCCAGGCAAATCCTCAGAGGAGATTACAATTCCCTTGATACAAAACATAGCAGTAGTTTGAAATCTGATCTCTGTTATTAGTGAGAAATTAAACTAAATCTGATCAGGGAGCAGTAACTGTTTCCTCACAGTTCCTCAAGAGGAACCATGAGCAGTGGGGTAATTTGCTATGCAGCAAAGTCATACACCGCTGTCATCAAGCTGTGCAAAATGAGACAGGTTGTTTCATGGTATGTCTAGAAAACTACAGTCTGTGGCTCTCCTGGGCCCAGCTCTGGATTTGCTGTTTTATCCAACACCAAAATCAATATGATGCAGAGCAACTTTTCAAAGGTCACTTCATGGCAGAGACCAGAAAAAATTATGTCTGTAAAACAATAGCGTGCATAAAGTCTTCAAACGTTTAATTGAAAGTTGCTCCTTAAAGCAAGCAAAACATTCGCTCTTGGACCAGCATCGAGTATTTGGCATTTCTACTGCATCTAAGCACGAGCGATGATGAGCAACAACAGCCGAGGGGGCAGCTGTGTTGTTCACATGGCTGGGAAAACGATCCTGTTATTGGTATTTGGTCATTGCCTGTCGACTCGCAACCACTTTTCACCCACCGGGCACCAATCCAGCGTCCAGGGGGCACAGATCCAGTGTCCAGGATTGTTGGCTCTGAAACAAGGCAGGAATTGAAGTGACGATGCTAGTGAGCAGAGCGCGCAGAGGAGCGCCCACGCCCCGAACACCCTCGCGGTGGTTCCTGCAACCGTGCGGGCACTGGCTGAGCAGAAGGTGCTTTCCGGGCTCAGGGCGGCACGGGACGGCGGTCCTGGGGCACGTCAACGGAGGTGATGCACAGGTGCGTTTCCCCCGGTGCTGGGCGGATTTTTTCCAGCGTTCCCCAGCCGTGCCAGTCGGCGCCTTGCTGTTCACCGCCAGCCCAGCGCTCCGGCCGGGATCACCGGGCGCCTCCTCCACGTGGGAAGCGCATCCCCGGGACGGCTACACCCGGCCGCCCCCTGCCTC
>VWZW01000833.1:112989-151238 GCA_013397115.1 Edolisoma coerulescens | reverse complement strand
GATGACGCGGGAGAAGGCGGGATAACGTGGAGCGAGTGGGTCCGTCCCAGCGGCGCGGCCGGTGCGCTCGTTGGTTCGCTGCTCTCGCGCTGCTCTCGCGAGAGCCGCCGCCCGCTCCAGCGCCAGAGCGCGGCAGTCTCGCGAGAGCTGCGGTGCGGAGCCAACATGGCGGAAGGTGAGGGGGGAGCCCGGGTGAGGGGCCGGGCGGGGCTGGNCAGCTCCCGCCGCTCCCCCGTGCGGGACGGGCTCGGCCCTGCCCCTGGTGGGTGGGGCAGGCCGCCCCCGAAGTGAGCGGGAGATGGCGGGGACCGCGGGCGGACACCCCCGGGCGGGGCCGGCCTGGCGCGGGCGGCTTTGCCCCTTAGAAGGGGGCTTGGGGTTGCTGTGGGCGGTGGGAACCGGCCAGGACGTCCCGCCGACCCCTCCCCGCAGGCGGTGGGTCAGGCGGGGCCGCAGGGGTCTCCCGACCATCTCGTGGGGCTCATCCCGGGGCCGCCTGGGGTCTCATCCCGGCGTGCCCTGCCCGAGTCGCCGCGGGCGGCGGCTTTCCGTGCAGCAGGGCGGGGAGGCTGTGCTGCAGCCTCCCGGTCACTTGTGCCGAGTCCTTATGTCGGGCTCAGGTGAGATCTGCAGAGCTCCTGGAGTGCTGCTGTTTTGCTTGAAGGCTGTCAGTGACACCATTCAAATTGATTTAACCTAATGGGATTTGAAAAGACGCTTGGATTTTTACAGTTCTACTCGTTTCTGCAAGACAAGCTTCCTCTTTTTCTTCTCGGAGGAAACTGAGTCGGCAAATGGAGCTAAAATGCTCCAAGTTACAAAGGAAATAAAGTTAGAGTCACAAAAGCACAGCCTTCAACTCTTGAAGTGCAGCTCTTGGACAGTGGTGAAATTTTAGGAACACTTGTGGAATGTTGCCCAAGATGGAGCAGATGCTGATGGACTGGCATGCATCAGCTCAGAGGATGCTGCAGTCAAGCTGGATTGATAAGTCCTTAGAGCATTGCCTAACTTATGTGCTGAAATACCACTGCTTCGTATTTAGCTGACCAGCCTCTCTTAAGCCTTGGTGACCCGGTTCTGGAGGGCTTTAGATGTCCCAGTTGACTTCAGGTAGTGAAACTTTCCCCAGTCAGACCCTCAAGGGTATGAGGCTCTGGCTCAGGGTCCTTCTCTGCAGAATTAACCAGCAGTTGATACAAGCCCTGTTTCAGACAATCTGTACTTCTCAGAGATTCCTCCCTGACTTAAGTAATTCTCTGATCTTTTGGCTGAAGAAAGCGCATGACCAGTGAATGATCCTGTGTGAACAGGAATAACAAGCTGGAGTTGTCACCCTTCTCGGTTCCTTAGGATGTCTTGGAAGAGGGGCTCATTTTGTCCCTGCAAACAAGGTACCTGCCTGCAGCCTCACTTTTCTAGTTAAGAGCTACAGTTGAGTCAGCTGAAAAGTGAAGGCCTGTTAAGGAAGGGAGCTTGTCAAATTGTGGTTATTTGCTCAGAAGCCAAGTGCTTTTTCTCATAAGGAAGTGTTGCCTCTTTTGCAAAAATCCTGAATCAGATTTATTGCAATTGCTACCTGCGAATTGACTGAACAGCTTAGTAAGACAAGAGCCAAGTTGGCATTTGTAATTTCTGGGTTCTATACCACTAATACCAGGGGTTTACATGCAGGCATGGGTAAGAATTGTTGGATCAATGCTTGAGTGTAAAGAAGCAGTAGCTGTATAACTTTGGGTGGTGGCAGGGTAAAGATCAAAAGTGTGCAAAAGTGAGGAGGAACAAGAAAGCAGTGACTTGTACAGCCTTGGGGAGATAAGGGTCAGAGTGTGGAGCAGTGGAGGGGGTAAGGAAATAATTAGGTTTTCTGAAATATTTCACCCAGGTCCACTTCATAAGTAAACAAAGTTTGTCTGTATGGCTTCTGTGACTGCTTTTGATAGGTGGGATGCGCTGTGTGATGGGTTCCACTAGACCCTCCCTCTAGTTTTTGATATGTGTTATCTGTCTCTCATTGCCTGTTGCTTCCCTACTTGCATTCAGCTGTCTGTTTGCTCTTGAGTACTTCTGTGCCTTCTCCCATAAGAGAATGACAGTAGCCTTTCCTGAAATTCTCTTCAAAGTCTTTGATATGGAATATAAAATTCTGCCAGTTCGTGAGACGCTGATCTGCTAGAAAGCTGTTAACAAACACTGCTCTTATTTACCTGGACTGTGGCTCAGAAGAAGAGGCATTTTGTGTTTCCCTCTCTGCTGAACCTGGGCATCCTCTTCACTGAGGCATTTGGATTGATGTTTAGCCAGAGGCTTACTGGTATCTTACTAAGCCTGTCCTTTCAGTGTCTTGAGGCAAGGACATTAAGTGTATGTGTGCCTGCAGTAATTGTGCATTTTATTTGTTCACTCTTTAAGTGACCACTTTACAGGGAAAACTGAGGCTTTGCTCTCATTCTGTAAATGTTTATTAACTAGACACTGAGAACTCTCTTAAATGTGCATTTGAAATGTGCTGTGAGATCAAATACTGTCCTCAAGTGTAGCTGCTACACAACACCTGTGCAGGTTGTCATGTAGGAAAAGAGAAACTCTTTCTTTTACAATTCTTGTAATTGGTACAGCAAGCAAATACCCATCAGTCCTTCTCACTGAATTTGCAGGAAGCATATGGTGTCAATCTGAAAACAAGAGTTCTCAAAGCTTCAGTTCTTTGAGGTACTTTCACTGCTAGTAGGGATTGTCTGGGATTGCCCTGAAAGCAGCAGTAACAAGCTGGATTGTTGGTCATGCACAAAGCTTCAGCTACTGCTGTTGGGGGGTTTAAGGTAGTTCTGCATTGTATCCTAGTGATTTCAGGCTAATTTGGAGCCAGTGAGCTGACTTTGGTAAAATGACAGTATTTACAATGTTACCTCTGGTACAGATTCTTTATTCCCACCTTCACACTCCCATGGTTTGACTGGAGGATGCAGTATTTCTGTAAGGTGATGCATGCAATGAGCTTCATTAGGCAGCTTCTTATTCCTAGCATTTGAATTTGTATGGCCTCTAAAAATCTCACGGGATGAGCAGTGGTGCTGTTCATAAAATAATTTTTTGTGCAGTTCTCGGTGTCTTTCACTCTGGGCTCCTGTCAGACTCTTGCTCTCCCCGCTGTAACAGTAGGACTTGCTTTGTGCCCCCCCAACGCTTTCCTCATGGAGAAATGAGGAAGGAGTAGTTGTTCAAGGGACATGTCCTCCTAGTTCTGGGAACACCAAATCTGCATTCTTCTTCAGATAGAGAGACTGACCACAGCAGGTTTTCAAACCTTCCTTGAGGCTTGCTGTGGTGCTGATGGCACAATTCTGAAATCAGAGTATATTTCAGTAGAAAAAGGAAGGTATCCCAAAGGAGAGGGTATCTGTGAAATTTTAAAGGATGAAGCTAACAAAAAGCCTTGAAGGAAGTTGAAGGAAGTACCTGCCAAACGTACTTAAGTAGTATTAACTGAAAAATAAAGGGGGATATGTTGCCTTTTGTTTATCCATTAAAATAGTTGTTAAGTTAAAAGACTTATGAGGAAGCATTTGCTGCTGGGTCTGTAGAGGACAGGCTAAACAACGTGTTCTGTCTGCAGCAGAGCCAGAGGCTGATGCTCTGCCCTGGGGACCTGTGTCAGAGCAAGGCCAAGGTCAGCTGTGCTGTTGAACTTTTTACTGAAGCAAGAAGAAAACACTGATCAACAGAGCTCAGTTTCTCATTGTTTGTACTTGTGATGTTTAGTAAATATTTGAGAAAAGTCATTGAAGTATGAATTCCTGGCTAGTAGGGAGTAATCTTGTAGGAACTTTCTCACCTAAAATCACTGGTTAGCTTCCAAATTTATCCTCCCTGCCCCCTCTTATTTTAGGACTGGTTTGGGATTTGGCCTTACTTGAAAAATCAACTTAATGATAGGGGGAAAATAATTAAGCACCGTGATTAATAGCAAACATATAGTTTTTGCAACTAATCCTTAAATAAGCACTCATAAGTTGGATTGGTTTTAAACACCTGTACAGATGTTTCCTTCCAGCAGTGAATTGTAGAGGTGGCCTGGGTTGAGTTCAGTGAACAACTTACCCCAGCATGTTGTGGAGTAACCAGTAAAGCGTGGTGGAAAAGTGGATTCTGCAGTGGGATGGAAGTACCTGTTCAAGGATCAGATTCCCAGGTGCTGTCACTTTGCTGCTTCTGAACTATAATAGCCACCATGGACTTGACTCCGTATATGATGCCTTGTCAGTGGAGTGCCTCCAACGGAGGAGTGTGTGTGCCAGCAGGAAGTAGTTTTATATATTTTTGACTGGCCTTTAGCACATAGATTCTGGGGACAGTCTGTTTTCCACTGTGGCCATTTTTTGGGGACTTTCTTAGCTGACAGGTTGAGGAGTTCTAAACAGTCAGTTAAATACTCTGAGGTAGATATAGTACGTCAGCAACTGTTCTAATGCTCACTTTTGGTTTAAGTATCAGCTGTTAAGTCAAACAGCATCTTAACTAGGCTGAAAAAATGGGTAAGAACTAGAGATTTAGTCCTCTACCCCACCACAATTTCCACAGAAGTGGACTCCCATGGCTTTAGGAACTTCATGGCATTCCTGACCAAACAGAATTCAGAACACTCTTTGTAAGTGGCTTCTATGACTGTGTTATGATTTTTCGATGTGCTTATGAAAATGATATAAAATAGAAGGTTTAATACTGGGGGTGAGATGCTCTAGTATGTGGAAGAGGAGAGGCTCTCCTTGGAGTGTTGCGTAATTAAACTATATGTGTAATCTGAGGGTTAAGTTACCCTCAGATGCCAGACAAAGGCATGCATGTCTCAACCTTGTAGTGACACTGTGTGCCTTGCAGAGGAGGTGGCCAAGCTGGAAAAGCACCTGATGCTCCTCCGCCAGGAGTATGTGAAGCTGCAGAAGAAACTTGTTGATACAGAAAGGAGGTGCAACCTTCTGGCTGTCGAGGCCAACCAGGGCAATGCCAGTGACACCTTCATCAGTCGACTTCTCACCATTGTAGCTGAACTCTATCAGCAGGAGCAGTACAGGTAAGGAATCGCCCTCTGGGGAAAGGGGAATTACAGGAATCCTTGATTTTATTGGCTGCACTAGGTCCTGGTCTTAGACAAGGAAAATTCTTTGCTGCCTTGTGTGAATAGGGTCCTGAGTTGCAGTTGTAGATGGAAGAGCAAAATCGAGCGCTAAATCAAGGGCTAAAAATCAAGTGGCAGACTGAATCCTGTTCTTGAATTGAGAGCTCTAAGCAGAAGTTAATCTCTCAGACAAGTTCAGAGAAGACTGACTATGATCACTGTCAGCAAAGCTCCCTTTGAACAGAAGGAGTTTTAAACTGACCATATTTAGTTGATGGATTTATTACACAATGTGTGTGAAAAACTATTCCTTTCTTGAAAGGTTTTGTACTTAAAACGTTTTCAGTTCTGTATTCCTTTTGTATGTGAAGAAGCCTGATTAATTTGGCTTGTCTGGTTGTATTAGTAATATATGTGACTTAGTGATACACTGTATTTTTGAATCTCGACACAAAGTTATGGTTAATGGTTTCTTTTCCATAGGCACACTAAGGATCTCTCCCATATTCTAGATCCCTGAGCTGATTCAGTTCTGAGACTGCTGTGATATTTATCAATTTCTTTGCTGTTAGCTGAAAGCAATGCCAATATAGTAAAGAAGTTTAGTCATGTAAGGGGAAATCTATTTTAGTTAAAATTTCCTTGCACCAGCATCTCTCTTCATGAGCCTCCTGAGAAAAGGCTCTGTACCTTCAAGAACTTACTGTAACCTTCTGGGTAAAAGATTTGATAGGTAATGTATGTCAGAAGAGTTGGAGCACTTTATTTCTGTTCAGCTTCATAGCTTTAAAGGCATAGAATAGTTGTTTAAAAGGTCTTACATACCACAGAATGAGAAAGATAGCAGGTCCCAGTGCAGGTTTCATTAAGTAACATCTCTGTGTTGTGCTGTACTTTATAGCAGTGCTTTGATTTGGAAAATGGTCTGGAAAGCACACCTACAGTGGCACAGTCAGAACGTTTGCAAGCCATGGGACTTCAAAATGAGCAGGGCAGGTGTTTTTTAACTGCAGTGGATAACCTGATGTAAAGGGTCAGGATGAAGTGGGTGTTCTTGACAGCTGGTCTCTTGGGAACTGGGGATTCTGCCTTGCACTCAGACGGCACTCAGACTACTGTCAAAGAGCATTGTTCTCTTGCTGGTCTTGCCTGAAGGCATTGGTGCTTAGCTGACAGTGTTAGTATGGACACTGTGACATAAATATTTAACTTCAAGATTGTTGGCTTTTCCTAACTTCTACAATAATTCCCTTGCTGTTTATTCTGAAATGGTAAAAAAAACCCAAACCCAACCAAGCACTTGAAATATTAATGACTCATTGCATTTCTCCCTAGAAAAATACGAATTGTCATTTGACAACATGTTCTACTTAACCAATTGTGTTTCAATATCTCAAACAACTTGAACATAAATGTGGATACCAGGACATGGATACTGTGGAGGTGCTGAATCTATACATACCTAAGCGCAGGGGAAGTCTGCATAATATGTTTGTGCTTTTTTCTCCTATCAGTGATCTGAAGATAAAGGTTGGGGACAAGCACATCAGTGCTCACAAATTTGTCTTGGCAGCACGCAGTGATACATGGAGTCTTGCCAACCTTGCCTCAACAGAGGAGCTGGATTTGTCAGGTCAGTCACTGTTGAGTAATGTGATGCCTCGATTGTCTTTAGGGTGACTTGTGAAAGGGCCTGTTGGAGAAGGTTACTTAAGTGCCTTTCAGTCTAGTGCTGTCCACTCAAAGTGGTGCTTAATCTGTTGATTACGGAGCTCTCTGAGAAGTGGTAGTGAGCTTGTGAACTGGGTAGTAGTGGTAGTTAAATCAATAACCTGCCTTCTTTCTCTTTAACAGACAGGGGTTGAGATTGGTGGCCTGTTTGTCTTTTCTAGAGTCAACTAAACGTAATGAAAAACAAATCTTATATGGAGGAGCTTGACTTCTTCCTTTGTGAGGAAGGACAGGGCTTTTTGAGGTAGTGTGCATAATTTCTCTGAAGCGTGTCACCTTGCTACTTGTTAACATAGTGTGTGTGGGAAGTGAATGCAAGTACTGATGTGTTATTGAAATTATTTGCTTTGGCACTTTGATACCTTTGTAAAACAGGTGAGCAAGAGAAGTTTTCTAAAAGACCATCTTCTACATGAGCATTTTGTTTTGCTGTAGCTGTTTCTTGCATGTACTTACGCTGAGCAGTGTTACTGCAGATTGAGCCTCTCAACAGACTTTTCTGTACTTATCAATGTAGGAGAGCCCTATACAATTAATTTGTGAGCAATAAAACCAGGTATGAAGTTAAGCAGGCTTGCTGACTGGCATGTTAAGTATTAAGTAGTGGCTTCACTTTCTGCACCTAATCTTACCATGAATTCTAAGTGCAGGCAAACTGGAAAGTAGCAAGTTGCAGCAAGCTGGTTTTATGAGACAGCATGGGCTTCTGTGCAACATGATTTGTGGATCTTTCTGCAGCCACAAGAAAACAGATGCCAAGGAGTTTTGAAACTAAGTGCTATGCTAACAAAAGCTATTACTAAAAAGCTCTTTTGTTACTTGTAGTGTCATTACAAGTGGCAGTCCAGAGCATTTCTAGCTCCACGTCTAAGCTCGTCTGAGAATCTCAAATGTAACTGCAGTCTTACATGTTTGACAGTGGAAACACTGCTTAAATATGTGCTAGTAAATGATACTTTCCACTGTAAAATTGAATTACTGATTTTTTTTATAAATTTGATAAATGGCACAAGGATTAGCTTATGAAGTAGCTGGAGCAAGCAACAAGCTGTTCCATGGAAATGGTTTTCTTAAGGGGTTCTCTTAAAAACTTGCAAGCTATGATTGCCTGAATCTTATCTTCGGAATGCAGCCAGCATTTGAGATTGAGTGTCTTTAGAGTTCATGTAGTCTGTAGAATTTTCTAATCTTTAAAAGAGTAGAAAGAGATGAACACATATTCTCTTATTGAGAGGGAGAAAATGCACTCTTACCTCTGCCAAGGCAGAGCTGATAGTAATCTCAAGTAGGTTTTCTGATTGCTTCGAGTTTGGTAAAAAATACTTGTCTTACTAAAACCTTGTGATTCCTGGGAGGCAGTCTGCATGCTAAGTACTGCTACTACTCTGCAGATAATCTGGGCCAATCCTCCATCTAAAGGAGATGTTTTAGGATGGGTATTTTGGTGTCTTTAAGGTTTTGGGTTCAAATTTTTTTGAAAAAAACAAAACAGATCAAAGGACTAAGGCTAATTTTTAAATGAATGGTATTTCTGCTGTAGTTGATCTGAGCTTCTGAAGTTATTCTTATCTACATCCTTGTAAGATGGATTGTAATTTTAATTGTGAGTAGGTGACAAAGGTCCTTGGCCACTGGGCTTGTGTAGTGTCCCGTGGTGTGATTTTTCTGTTTTTCCCACTGTGTAAAAACATCAGTTTGTGATCAGTCTTGTAAACACCTGAAATCTAACCGGCTCCTTAAACTGGCTCTTTTACACTTTTCCTAGAAATGGCTACCAGCAGTTTGAAGTGCTTTGTAGTCATTACCAAAGTGTAACAAGGTGTAAGTACCTTCGTTAGGATGCAGCAGTTCATAACATGTGGCTGTTAAATCCAAAAAGGGCTTTGTTCTTGTCAGATATGGATGTGCATTTGGCCATATGTGAGGGACTAAGGAGCATAAGCGGCATCACTGGCCCCTAAATATGCAACATTGGTGTAGCAGATAGATGTTATAGGGTTCCCTGCACTCTGCAGTGTCCCAGTGTAAGAAGGTTTTCCTGCTTGGTGCCAGCATTGTTACTTGTTTCAACTTTTGACCAATTTTGCCGGTTTCAACATTTTGAACTAAGTACAGTTTCAAAACAAGACTATCATTTTCTTTTTATGGTTGCTGTGACTTTTAGAAGTCAAAGGAAGAGCAACTACTAGGATAGGTGATTGTTTTTAGGTATTTTATTAATCCTGTTGCTCCCTGTACCAGATGCTGACCCAGAGGTAACCATGGCAATGCTGCGGTGGATTTACACAGATGAACTTGAGCTAAGAGAAGATGATATCTTCTTGACAGAGCTCATGAAATTAGCTAATAAATTTCAGCTCCAGCTGCTTAGGGAAAGGTGAGTCTTAGTAAATATACTTGAACTCTTAAACCTTGTTTGAACATAAATAAGATGATAGCTGCTGGCAATTGGATAAAATGATGCTTTTTCAAAGTCTTGAGCTTTTAATAATACAACATGACATTCAGTTTATCAGGGGAAATGAAGCATTGCACTTCAGTTAACCTGTAGCAGACTTCTCATAGGTCGTATGTTTACTTTCCAGTTCTTCTCCCAGTCCAACTAATAACCCTAATCTGGTGTTGAGAGGAGATCAGTAGAATAGCATCAGGTTCAGGAGAGTTGCAAGAAAGGAATTGTTAGAGAATGCTAGGAAGAGTCAATGGCAATTAGCTTGCAGTATTAAATTGGCACAGGTGAAATTTTTGTAACTTCTGTGCGTCTTGTGCAACCTTTCTTCAGAAATAACATTACAAAGCTTTCTCATTCTGAGACTGTGATTACACCATGGCACTAGGGACTAGGTGGTTATATTGAATTATAAAGTGTTCTAAACCATTTAGAGCTAGTGAGAAGCCTGAATGTACAAATTGAAACCTCGTCAAGTTTTGTACTACTTCAAAGCCTTGAATTTAGTCAAAGTACCCTTTGATTGAATAATCCTTTGCCCAAGGGGTGTCTGTAGCAGTACATGACATTCATAATCTATGATTTGTATGCCTTCAATATGAAGCAACTAAATTGCTGTCAAGTGTTCTGACCAGAGAAGTTGAAATCTGTATGGCCAGTGCTAAAACTGCTTCAAGCCTTGTGTCAGCCTAAAAGCTGCCCTCATGTTGTACTGTGAATTTAGCAGTTGTGCGGTCATGGTAGTCCAGTGACAGGTCCATGTGTAGGATGCCATTCATAATTATGAGATGTTTTTGTAGGTATAGAATCACTGAATTATGGAATTGTTTAAGCTGGAGAAGACCACTAAGATAGAGTGGTCAAAAGCCCAGCACTGCCAAGTCCATGATTAACCATGTCCCCAGGTGCCACACCTACACACCTGTTAAATCCCTGCAGGGATGGTGACTCCACCATCCACCATCAGGCCAGTGCCTGACCACCCTTTCAGTGAAGACATTTTTCCTAATATCCAACCTCAGCAGCCCCTGCTTGTGATCAGTGTAGTACTTGTAGAGATACACATCTTCCCTACTTCACAGCGGTGAATGAACTGCAGTTTGTGCCCTTGGGATAACTGGGATGGATCTCTACTTGCAGACTCCTCCAGTGTGGTGTTATCATGGGACTTTGGCTGGGTGGATTCTGATAGAAGTCTGCCCTTGGGATTCTGATAGAAGTCTGCCCTTGGGGAAGCTGTCTTCTAGGGCTTCTGACAAAATTATGTTTATGCAATTTAGCCTTATAGTAAAGCAAGTCCATGTTATATTCTACTGGCATCTATGAAGAGGAGTATTAGGACTCTGTTACAGCATGGGAGAGTGATTAAGTAAAGCTTTTTGATTACTGACACCGGCTTTCCTGTTTTGACAGATGTGAAAAAGGAGTTATGTCACTCGTTAATGTCAGGAACTGCATCCGTTTCTATCAGACTGCCGAGGAGCTCAGTGCCAGCACGCTCCTGAACTACTGTGCGGAGATTATTGCTAGCCACTGGGTGAGTCCTGGCACAAGGAAGCAAGATGAAAAATGTTTGCACATTATAGAAACGTAATAGTAGAATATTGCTTACCTTACTACACTGTCTAACCTCAGTTAGTCGGTGAATTGTCTTGAGAATGTCTTGGTGGGGGGGAGTAACTTATACCTGAAGACTTGTTCTGTTCATTGGAAATACTTCACTGTACAAAGTGTCTTAGTTTCCTAAACATGAGCCAAATAGAAGAGACTGTGTCCTAATAAGCAGGAGGGTTGTTTATCAGATCTGGACTCCAAAGTGTTTAGAAGTTCATCCATAGTTGGTCTCTCTCTATACAGATCACAAATCCCAGGCCTGCTTTTACTTCTAAAAATAATTCATGGAAGCCAGGGAAATTTATCTTCTGTAATGGGGGGAGAGGCAGCCAGTCTTGCAACCAACCTGGAAATTTCACTTGCTCTGATCTCTTCTTTTGAAGAAAGTTTGATTAACTGAGTCGTGAATTAGCCTTTAAAATAAGACTTGTCAGCAGTAGACTTGGCGGAGGGACCTTTAGATTATTCTAAACCTAAAATGCGTACTCTAGATGTGGATGTTTCTTTGTTTGGCTAATGCTAAGGCAGAGGGAAGTGTTTTGATATGTTAATACATAAGAAAAAGATTATTATATCTGAACCTGTGGGTCAGCAGTTTTAACTCTTGACTTTCTTCTTGACTCCTGACTTTTGATGCTTAGCTCTACCTGGAAATGAAGTTGCTTCTGTTTAGTCAAATGAGCACTAACTCAGACCTAAGGCCTTTTTATTCCTAAGCTTCTGTTTACTTTTATTCATAATTTTAAGAATCAGTCTTCAGTAGTTGTAGGACTTTTTGTCAGAGTTAAGAATAAGTCGGTAGAGGATTATTTTAAAGACTAGATGTTAATCCACCGTAGTGTCTGGTAAAATGCTAGTTTTCTTTGTCTATAGACAAAAAGGAAGAAAAATTCCACTAACTGATCTTGAAATTAAAATGTAAGATTTAAAGCTTCCTGATTGTTTCTTCATAATCTTAAAAGACTATCTGGGATTTTTCCTGCCAAAATGTTATCAAAACGGAACTTTTAACTGAACTTGTTTTGTGAACTTCAGAATTGCATTGTGCAATGCCTTGTCTATAAATAAAACAGGAGTATTGCTTACCCTTCTCTTTTTTTATTGCTTCTAGGATGACTTGCGTAAAGAAGACTTCAGCAGCATGAGTGCTCAGCTATTGTATAAAATGTTCAAGTCAAAGACAGAATATCCTTTGCATAAGGCCATTAAAGTTGAGAGAGAAGATGTAGTCTTTTTGTATCTTATTGAGATGGATTCACAGGTATAGTGAGACTGACTTGATCTATCTTCTAGAATTTGGTGTTTCAAATAACTAGTTCCTAAGTACCAGTCTGAACCTTGTTAGTGATTTTTGTCATTAATTCTTATTTGCGTGTTTAGCATTGCCACAGCTACTTCTGTATATGTAATGGAGGTCTATCTAGCAGTAGCTCCATGAAGACGTAATTTAGAAGTGATTCATAACACTTAAAACATCTTCCATGCAACAGAATATATCTAATAAAATCCATTACCTGATATTATTATGCACATGTAAAGCTAGATGGTTATAATAGCCAACTTTGCTGCTTCATGGCAGTTCGGTAAGAATAATTTCCTTGAACAACTTTTCTGTTGAAAGCTGAAGTAACAGGTATTTGTTCTGCTTGGATGAAAACTCTAAACAGCTAGCAAATAAGTTGTCCCCCAACAAGGGGTAAGGAAGAGTTATTCAGGTACTTCTAATGTCAGTTGGCTGTATTTGTATTGTAGCTTCCTGGGAAGCTCAATGAATTGGATCACAATGGAGATCTTGCTCTGGATCTAGCCCTGGCCCAAAGATTGGAGAGTATTGCAACTACGCTGGTCAACTACAAGGCTGACGTAGATAGGGCAGACAAGAGAGGCTGGAGTCTGCTCCATAAGGCCATCCAGAGAGGTAAGTAGAGGGGCTACGAAGCTTTGTTAACTTCCAGTTGTTCCCAGTGTGGAATATGTATTTCAGAGTCTATTCCTGTGTCATGTTGCAGTTGACGCTGCAGTTAGAAAAGTGTAGTGAAGTATGAACTTTGTCATGTTTCTTTTTTTTTTTTTTTTAGGCATAAAAGCTAACAGACTATTATTTGAGATCTGAGAGCCAGTCTGCTGGCTGGGCAAACTTATGCTATGTGACATCCAGGTGCAATCTAGTAGAACATTGCCTGCTAAAGGAAGAAATATAGGGAGACACTGGGGATATTCTAATTTGACAGTATTCTTTCTGACAAATAGTTGAATTGAGCACGACAATAAGGGTCACAAAGGTGAAGTCTTTTTCTAGTCTTGGGTTTAATGCAGCATATGCTTCTTTGATATATGGTTAACAATAAGGGTCCTTGCCACTGCACAGCAGTTTCAGAAGAGGAAAATCTAACTGAAAGAAGATGAGGAGCAAGTGGAGGTACCTCTGTCCAGTCTGAATATTTTCAAAGCTCCAGTGCAGTTACCAGAGTGGAGTTTGAGTACAACTACATGATTATATTGAGCTTTTCACCTTAGAGTGGAAAATGCATCTTACGAGAATTGGAGCACAGCAGGTTCTGGTTGCCATGGCCACAGTACTCTGAAGGCTTTGGATCAGCAGCATCTTGGCCTGTGGTCAAAGTGTGGTAAAAATCTGCAGCGAACACCTTGTGCTGCTCGTTATTTCTGTGATATCTTTGGCAGCTCTCTTCCAGAAAGCCAAGCATAAGTCTATTTTTAGCAGCAAACTGTCTCGACCCCTAGAAGTAAAGGAAGAAGTTGGGAGCCATATTTTAAGCTCACAAAATTTAAATTAATCTCCTACATGTCTAAACAGGGTAATGCTGGCTTCTGATCCTCTGAGTGAGACTTCAGCCACAGGAGTAGGAGACATTGTAGGCATAGGTCAGTGTTGTAATGGCTGCAGCCATATAAAACACTGGAAAAATTGCAGCAGGCTGCTCTTCGTACTTAATACTGGCATTTGTCCCTAGTTCTAAGTCTGCTTTCAGACTGACCTAGGACTCTGAGAATGAACACTTGCTTTTCAGTAACCACAGATTCAGTGAATTAATCACAGTTAACAATCACATGTTCTGGAAATGGGGCTAAAGCAAATTGTCTGCACTTGCCACATGATTCTACTACTTATGATCACTGAAAAGTGGGGGAACGTCTGATACGGAAATCAGAATGGGATTTTTTGTTTTGTTGGCAGAGATAATCCAGCAATATAGATTGAAACAGTGTTCTTTGTTCTCCAGTATTGCATTCAGGCCGAGCAAAATGTGAATATGTCACGCAAAGTAGCCTTTGAAGCAAGGGCAGCTAGTATTTTCCTGAAGTTATTCTTTGCATATTGGTGTTTCAAGTTCAAGGTTTCACGTGTTGAAGCGTGTCTAAGGTCTGACTCCTGAGAAGCTCTCAAGAAGGAGTTCTTGGGAATGCTGTGCGTGGTGGGTCTGCACTGCTGAAGCCCTTACCCTGTGGGCCTGAATTTCCGAGAGCAAAGACTGTTATATTATACTTGTTTATGTAGTAAGACTCAACAGACTAACTCGAACTGGAAACTTTAGGCTAATGCCTTGGAATAGTACCTTTTGTTCAAAAAATACATGTTTTGTATCACAGTTTGTCCGTTGTTTTATTAAAGCAACAATGGATTTATCTTGATAGAGGAATGAGCAAAGTCAGTATCACTTTAACAATAAGCTGGTGTGAGAACTTGAGTCATAGGTAACCCATGGGCAAAACACTTTTTCAAAGGGCTTGCTGTGAAATATTTTAATCCTGACTTTGCAGTGAAGCACTGTTGAAGTTGCCTGTTGCTGAGGCATTCTAGGAGTAGACACTTGAGTTGGAATGGATGTATGGTGTGGAGTGAAGTCATGTGTATCCGTTTCCTGGAGTATAAAATATATAGGGTACATATATCCATTAATAACCTTGTTTTGTTTCACAAAAGGAGATAAATTTGCTGCAAACTTTCTCATTAAAAATGGTGCCCGTGTGAATGCTGCTACACTGGGAGACCAGGAGACTCCTCTGCACCTCGTGGCATCGTACAGCCCCAAGAAGCACTCACCGGATGTCATGGCAGAGATGGCACAGATCGCACAGTCCCTCCTGCAGGCAGGAGCCAATCCAAACATGCAGGACAACAAAGGCAGGTAAGTACTGCGGGAAGTAAAGTCTGCTACCAGTGTAACAGACAATGCTGTGGTGATCAGATGCAGCCTCCTAAGAACCCGTTCAGGTCTTTCAGCAAAGTACAGTTGATACTGGAAGCAGGAATCAATTTACCTGGTTTGAGACCTGTTGGTAGCACTCAAAGTAAAAAGTTGTGCAGGCTGAATGGTACCCTGCCATGGCAAATTAAATGTAGCCCAGCTACAGAAAGCTGGGGTGAGTTGATAGTGTTAGAACACATGGCACACAGTTAAATTGCCTTTATTGAATCACTGAATGCTAAAAGCTAACTAAGATGACAAATAATATACCTGAAGCTGTCAGGGAAACTAAAATACTCTCAAAAAATGCCAGTTTCTGCAGTTTGTTTATCTGAAGTGTGGGGCCTGTAAGCTTTTTCACAGGTTAGGTTGGGCTGGCAAGCAAGTTCATAAAATAAGATAGAAGACTTGGAATATATCAGCTGCACAGTTCTGATAGGCGAGGCTATTGTGCTTCTTCCTTTAAAGTTACTTCTTACATTAATGAGTTCCTTACTACCAAATTAATTTGAATCATGTTCACTAAAAGTTTAGATTTCTTTCTTTTAAGAAGTGCTTGTGCCCTTCTCCTTTAGGCAGAGATGAAAGTTAAGCCTATAGTTCTCTAGGGGCGTGTTGGTGACTGGGGCCAAAGTCTGAAGTGTCTGACTTATTCCTGCTGTAACTGTTCTTTGCTCCAATTACAGGACCCCGTTACATGTGTCCATTGTGGTCAGGAACGAGCCCGTGTTCAGTCAGCTCCTGCAGTGCAAGCAGTAAGTCTCACTTGAATGTAAAATACACTGAGGTTACCTTGTGCAGTGAAGGTATGAAAACTGGTTTAACAACTCTTCTGTGCCTTTTTGCCTTATAATAAGACTAGTAATAACTTGGGATGCAATAGTGTAAAGGCTTTGCATAAATGAAGACGCTAAAACCATGTCAGAAGCCATGTAAGTTTTTGCCCTACTGTAAAGAAGCAGCAAACTGCATCTCTGTGTTTTTCAAAGAGACTGAAATAATTTCAAAGGTGAAGTAATGCAGGAAGCTTGATTTGTAGAGGAGCTGAAAGGAGTAATAACACTCTTGAAATGTCTCAATATGTTCTTGAGTTCAACTTGGGTTCTGCTTAAAGCTAACACAGGTGACTTCTTAGGGTGGTGAAGCAGAACACTTCATTTGACTCAGTTTCATTGCAGCTGAGTTCACAGTTCTTGTACGCTGTTTACTCAAGGGGATTTGCCTCTTCGTTACACTTTGTGGGAGCCCAAATATACCAGGGATTCTACACTTCCCTAGGAGCAATGAGCTTGAATCTAGTAGTCACTGAAAAGTGCTGTGCTTGTTTTAGAGTATTCACAAATTCTGTGAAGTAACTGGAGCTACAGTAGACTTCTTGGCAAGCAAAAGTTGTCAGAGAGGTATGAGATGAACTAGTACAGCTGTTTGGACACTTGAAACTTAAGCTGTGTTGGGGAACCACTTTTTAAGGTATAAATTGGGGGCACTAACTCTTATTTTTAGACTAGACTTGGAGCTGAAGGATCATGAAGGAAGCACAGCTCTGTGGCTTGCAGTCCAGTATATCACTGTGTCTTCTGATCAGTCTGTGAACCCTTTCGAGGATGCCCCTGTTGTGAATGGAACCTCATTTGATGAGAACAGTTTTGCAGCAAGGTTGATCCAGCGAGGCAGCAATACAGATGCTCCAGACACAACAACAGGTAAAACAGAGTATTTCTTTGTAGGTGGGAGGCTTGTAAATTAATTGCTTGATGCTGACTGCACTTGGAGGAGCTGAATGAGGTTTCAGCAGCATTTTCTCCATAATAAATGGTAGGTGGTAGTTGCTTTACCCAGAGCTGGCACACTTGACAGTCCCAAGCTGAGCTGGACTTGCAGGAAGTGACAGAAAATCTGGACTCATTGCCAGGGTCTAATATCCTCTTTACAGTTTCAAGATGTGTAATCACTAAATGGAAGTGCATGTGACAGTCCAGTGTTGAAAGAGGGCTACTAGTACCTAGGGTTTTCCTTGTTGGCTTCAAAGCGTAATGTTGTAAGGTAGTGGGGAAGGTGTTAGCACACTTGTTATTATCAAAGTGTGGTTGAAATAGCACTCTAATAGTGTTCATGGTTTTTCTTTAGGAAACTGCTTACTTCAGAGAGCAGCTGGTGCAGGAAATGAGGCAGCTTCTCTCTTCCTAGCAACTCATGGAGCAAAAGTCAACCACCAAAACAAATGGGTAAAAGCAGAAACTTAGTCTGAAAATTTCCTTACTTCTCTTCAGAAACAAGATAGCAGAGATCTTATAGCTAAACCATAGCTTAAAGCAAGTTGGAGCACTTTGTGAACCTTTGCATATTTTTGGGTATTTACTAGTGACCACTTGCATTCTTGTGGCACTGTTCTTGCAGAATCACCAGTTGTTAACATGCTTTTAGCACTTACCGCAGTGCATGGTGTAATAAAATCCTTAGTAAAAGCTACCTCATGTACTTTGGAACTGCTAACGAGTTTCAGCTACCAGGAGTGAAACTCTTCACACCACTTCTTGTAGTTTTAATAGTTTAAAAGCTCCTTCTCTTCATGTCTCAAGCTGTTAACCCAGCACCCTGTTTATTAAAGGGAGAAACCCCACTGCACACAGCCTGTAGGCACGGCCTAGCAAACCTGACAGCAGAACTCCTGCAGCAAGGAGCCAATCCCAACATCCAGACAGCAGAAGCGGTGCTTGGGCAGAAGGATGCATCTGCTCCTCCATCAGCAGAGAACGTTCATCTGCAAACCCCCCTTCACATGGCTATTGCTTACAATCACCCAGATGTGGTGTCAGTCATCCTAGAACAAAAAGGTAGGTATTTGCTGGTCCAGACTGTTGATGCTGCAGTGAATTGGTGTGTCAGGATGGCATCCAAGCTGTGTTTTGACAAACTACTGAGAAAGCATGTCTTCCTGTAAACAGTGTTTAAGTATAGCAATTAATAAGACTGGCTAACTAGTCTTAAACTCCAATCATCTGCTTAATAAAACTAGAAAATTATTTTGTCTGTGAGTGTTTGTAAATTCTCCACTGTAGATAGTAGACTTGAACAGTTAGTCTCAGGTTCTATTCCAGCTGTACAACTGAGATTGCTTCAAAGCATTTGCTTCAGGTGAATGCTGGAATCAATTTTGGATAAAGGCATCTTTCTGTGGTGAGACTTCTGCCTCCCTCAACTCCTTAGTAAGAGGACTTTATACAGAGCAATGCTGGCATTACAGTAGAGTTGAAACTTGAGTGCTCAAATACCAGCAGATGAGTTCATTAAATCCTACTAGTTTGCTTCTTTCCAGCAGCAGGAAGGGAGTTTGACAGCTGAAGGAGGGCCAATTTTGTCTCCTACCATAAGTGGGATTTAGAAGGAATTAGGTAAACTGGGGTAAATATTGTCCATCCCAGGGAATGGAGAAGGAGGGATGCTGCCACCTTATTGTGGAGCCTCCACTCTTCATTCTCAGAGCTTTGTCTATGCCACTGTATTTGGAACTGCAGGTAGAAAGGGTCAGGTTAAGCGTCTTAGCTAGAAAATTGAATTTTTCTTAGTATATGTATTAAGATTAGGCAGTAGTGGCAATATTGTCTGAATCCTAAGCAGTGTCATATGAGGGAAGCTGAAGGTACTTTGCTCAGATCTTACAAACTGACTCCTAAAGGAACAGCCTACTACAAAATGTGATGTTGCTGTTGCAGCTTTCAGTGTGGGACTGGAGGTCAAGTACAAGAATGCCCTAATTCCTTATGCTTTCTTGTAGCTAATGCTCTTCATGCTACCAACAACTTGCAAATTATTCCTGACTTTAGTCTAAAGGACTCGAGAGACCAGACTGTGCTGGGATTGGCTCTTTGGACAGGTATGTGCCTTCAAGATGAGAATTTACAATGATAGGGAAGCTATGATGTGAACAAGATTTTCTTAAAACAGCAGGTGTGTGTTCATGTTCTGGCTTGTGCTGCTGGGGAGGAGTTGTCAAGGAAGGCTTTAGATGGTTCTTCATGTTTTAAAATTAGTGTTCACATATGACTTAGTGAAAGATTTCTACTCCTACGGCTTCTGCCTAGAACTGTACTTGCAGTTCTGTGGAATTCTTTCTGTATGAACTCCCTAGTAGTTTTCATATAAAATCACTGTATTGTCTATGCACGTTAACTCTGTTCTGTTAGTCTCAGTGTTTCCGTTTTATAGAACGGAAGGTAAAATACTAATGAGCTTGAACTGTTCAGGCATGCACACAATAGCAGCTCAGCTGCTTGGATCTGGGGCATCCATCAATGACACCATGTCAGACGGACAGACGCTTCTACACATGGCAATCCAGAGACAGGACAGTAAGAGTGCCCTCTTCCTGCTGGAGCATCAGGCAGATATAAACGTCAGGTAAGATCCTAACTGATACAGCACTCACCTGCATAGGTATCTAGGAGCAGGTGGTGACTGCCTTTGTATAATGGCTTGAGAAGATTTGTTTCAGATCGTGATTTACACAGTTATGTTTGGCACTGTTTTGTGGCACTAGTTATGACTGAGGGATTACATATGTTAACTTGGACCTATGTATAGCTCCATTGGTCAGTACCTCTTGAGGCTGCAGTAGGAGGTGCCACTTAATTCTAGGTAAAACAGCATCCTCTGTAGCAGACTGAAGTCCTAGAGACAGGCCTAGAGGCACTGAACTTCTATTGTCTCATCCACTTGGCCAGCTTGTTAAGAGTTAGCTACCATCTAAAATAATTAGATATAGATTCAGCAACAGGAGTCTGATAAACTTGCCTCCTCAGTATCTCCTAGACAACTTGATATTAGACTTAACAGAACATTTGTCTGCTTACATGACTGACAGGCTGTCTGTTAAATTTGGCAAGCTGTACTGTAATGAATGTCATGGGTACAAACTGCCTAATGCTGCTGTGCTAACTTCAGCTTTTTAACAGTTGGTATTTGACTGTTGCTTGAAGTGTTGCCACATTGCAGACAAAGCTGTTTGATTCTGTGGCAGCAGGCTGGCTTGGAAGGAACTCTGTGCAAATAATGGCTGCACTGAAGGAATCGAGTGTCTCTGAGCTAAGAACACTAACTTGTTTTTCCAACTTCAGAAATCAATCACTTGCTAAAAGTGAAGGGGGAAAGAAAGGTAGACTACCAAGCTGTGATGAAATATATGGGGTGTTTGTGATGGTCTTACCACAGCAAAAATACATATAAGAGGAGATAATTCTTGGCTTTGCCAATAAAGTGCTATAGCTGAACTTTATAACGCATCTGTAACACTTGGAAGTGTCCCTGCTGCAGGACCCAGGATGGAGAGACAGCCCTACAGCTGGCCATCCAAAACCAGCTCCCACTCGTGGTGGATGCCATTTGTACCAGGGGAGCGGACATGTCTGTGCCAGATGAGAAGGGAAATCCTCCCTTATGGCTCGCCTTGGAAAACAACCTGGAAGATATTGCATCAACTCTGGTAAGACTGTCAGTTGGCTTTAGTCTCACTTTTGTTCATCTTGCTAGCAACAAAAGGCTTCAGCAGCAAAAACAAACTCAATGCATGAAGAGAGCAGACTAGTCCAATATTACTAATTTCTGGAGGTCTTTTTCTTCACCAGAAATTCCTCTTTACTGCAGAAATCTTATAAATACTGTAGTCTGCATAACCAAATATCTTGCAGCCACTTTAATAAAAATACAGAATATGCTGTCTGGATTCTTGGTCTGGAAAGGAGTAAGGATCTGCTTAAATCAGTCTGTAGCACACACAACTGTGTGTTGATCAGCTTTCCAAATAAAACAGAATACTCATTTTATGCTTTAGTGTATATGCTGCTTTTTATTGCATCTTAAAGTTGAACCAAGAAGGCCTTTAAAGGCTTATATTTACTTTAAAGACTGTTTACTTTCAGGCATGGGTGATATGGCAGGAGATTTCCTAGGAGACACAAGTAGATCTCCTTGTGTCTTTTTTGTAAGGAAGTTACTTGAAAGCTTTGTCGAGTTGTCTGCTAGAGACACCTGTTTAAAAACTCTGCTAGTGACCTGAGAAATACATCTTGTAACTGTCCTTGGCTGTGCTGGTATTGGATAAGGACGTTTATGGGGTCAACACTCTTAAGTACTCATGTTTACACCTTGTAAATAGTTTGTAAAGTGGAGTGGAACAAGGTTTAAGAGCCATGTTGCTCAAGTATGTAGTTCTCTAGTAGAAGAACACAAATATTAGCGATACAATTCCTGGAAAAAAAACTCTGTCTGTTTAGCTGAATGTATAAGAAAGCAGGTAAATGGGCCGGACCTTCAAAGGCAGTCTGCTGATGCTGCTTGATTTACTGTAGGTGCTTGTCATTGCTCAAAGTGAGGTAACTAGTCCATCCTGCTTAAGACCTGTCTATCAAAGCATATGGATGAATATTTGAATTGTTAATAAATACTGCCTAATTAAGGATTACACAGTAAACCAATAAAGTATTGGTCTGGAAGACTTTAAAGTAGCTTCCTGAAATTCAGTGACTGTCACAAGAATAGACAAGGCATCTCAAGTTTTACCTCTAGGGGATAGGGTTCCAGAAGCATTAGTCAGGGATTATAGTAGGAGCCTGTTGAAAAAAACCTTCACTGTGTCACTGTGCTTCTCCTTCCAGGTTAGGCATGGCTGTGATGCAACGTGTTGGGGGTCAGGACCAAGTGGCTGCTCACAAACCCTCCTCCACAGAGCTATTGATGAGAACAGTGAACAGATTGCTTGCTTCCTGATCCGCAGGTCAGACCCCTTCCAAAATTCAAACCTTCTAACATGCATGTAGGGATGCTCCTGGCATAAATGAATGCTATCTTGAGTCAATAACAACTATGTGCTTCCTTAGGCTTTTGCTGGGTGGGTGACAACAGTGGGAATTCTGACCAATCCTAAAGACACATTCTGTTATCTATAATAGCGTCATGTTCTTGATGACAAGAGTCTAAAACCAGGAACTTGTGCTTTTGCAGAATGTGTCAGTAGTTACTGGATCAGCTCTTGTAATCTTTTCTGCGACCTTTTTTCAAGCAGTTTAAATCTGGATTAAACATAATAAATTGACTTCACTGTGTTTGTTTTAGTGGGTGTGATGTGAATAGTCCCAGAAAGCCAGGCCCGAATGGAGAAGGAGAAGAGGAAGCCCATGATGGACAGACACCCCTACACTTGGCAGCCTGCTGGGGACTAGAGGAGGTGATCCAGTGCCTTCTAGAGTTTGGTGCCAATGTCAATGCTCAGGTATGTGGACAAATCATGCACAATTTTTTGAAGTAGATTCTTTGCCTCTAACGTAGCGAAAACAAACTTTCCTCTCAGCTGTGTATTTTGCTTGATAGAGAAAAGAAAATCCTGCTCTTAGAGCTGAGCCAGTGCAATGACTGGCTGAAGCTCTGCTTTCTCTCCTGTCCCTTTTTACCAGACCTGGTGCTTATCTGTCCATATGGTGGTTAATTCAGGAAGCTATGCTGCAGGAAAATAATGATACAGAAAACTTCTTGCAGTGTTAGTTTTCTCATGCAACAATGGGACTCAGTGTCCTCTGTCCCTAGTGTAAATTAAAGGCAGGAGCAGGGCTGTATTGTGCTGCAATTAATCATTAAATCAGCTACAGTGTAAAACTCCAGAGTACTCTACTTTATTAGTATGTTTGGGAAATGTCTTCTGTTACTGAGTAAACTGAGGTGATGTAAGTATGAGTTACATTTCATTTTCGATTACACAGTAATCCTTAAACAGAAGCTTTATAAATAACAACAAAAGAAATGAATGGATAACATTTCTAGGTCCTGATGCTGTTGAAAGTGGCATTAAAATGAATCACAGAACAGTCACAAAGCAGCCTTGGCTGTAAACTGCTGCTTGATGCAAACAAATGTTTAAACACCTCAGCTGATTTTGCTATTAAATTTGAATGCTAATCTCTGCCCCCAAAATGACTGACTACATGGGAAATGTTACAGTGAACTATTTAAAAGGCTGTATAGGATTGAGGTCAGCCTGTTTGGATAAACAAATCTCAATTTGCTTTTCTTACACTGTGGGTTTGAGCTCGCCCTGCAGCTGTTTGGTGTCCATGCTGAAGGAAGCTGGATAGGTCACAGGATAAACTACTAAGTTGCCTTGACCCTTCAAAATTAGGGAATGATTTGTACACTACTGAGTCTATATATAACAAACTTCCCGGTTTCCTTCTAGGACGCAGAAGGAAGAACTCCAATCCATGTTGCCATTAGCAACCAACATAACGTTATCATTCAGCTGATGATTTCACATCCAGATATTAAGCTGAATGTACGTGACAGGCAAGGAATGACTCCCTTTGCTTGTGCTATGACGTATAAAAATAATAAAGCAGCTGAAGCAATTTTGAAGAGGGAACCAGGAGCTGCAGAACAGGTAAGCTGGGAGTGTTCAAACTATGCTGGTTTTGTCACTGCACTAGTTTGTGGTAACAGCTGTTCCGCAAGCCAGTTCTGTTTCATCCTTTTGTGGCTTTACATGCAATCTGTTTGCCAGATGCCAGTTCTCTTTAGCAGGATTTATTAGGAAACTGTAAGTGTGTATGTGATATGTGTAAGAACATTAAGGGTTAGTGTCTTGTTGGATCTTCTTATCTTGTCAATACTAAACTGAGAAACAGGCATATGTGTGTATAAGGAGAAAATTCTAACTCTACTCTTGTCTTGTGCTGGACTAGTACAGAAATAATCTATTACCCAGCTCTCCTAAAGCTATCCAAAACAGAAAACCTGACCTAAAATAACTGAATAATAGATGCTATGCTGCCCTGCTGAACTATAAAACCTCCAACTGTATCTTCAGGCTTCTGGTGTGACACTTCAGGCAGCTGTTCAGGAGATTCTTCCTATCCTGTGTAAGTTTAATTACTAGTAAAATATTTGAGTGCTTAGTGAGCTCTTGTAATATATCTAAAACATGGTTACAAATACAGCCAGTTTAAATATGCTTTAACATCAGCTGCAAGGCAAAGTTGAACAACATGTACTAGGTATTAAGCCAAAAGACTGAATTCTCAGGTTACCCAGAGCAGCTGTGGCCACCCCATCCCTGGAAGTGTCCAAGGCCAGGTTGGACAGGGCTTGGAGCAACCTGGGATAGTGGAACGTGTCCCTGCATTGGCAGGGGGTAGACGGGATCACCTTGGAAAGGTCCCTTCCAACCCAAACCATTTTATGGTTCTGGGAATACACTTTGCATCAGTGTGGCAGGATTCCATGTTGCTTCCTTCTCCTGGATTAATTGCCAGATAGTTACATGTCACAAGCTTGAGTCTGAGTTTATCATTAACTGCTGCTCAGTACTTAGCTACAACAGCTGTTAACCTTTTGTCTAACAATACTCTCCAGTGTGTGGTCAAGAAATGACAAAGTTATAATATAGAAATAAAGTAGTGTGAAGCAGACTGGACTGAGCAGTTGCAGCAGATAATTTCCCAGTTCAGTTATTTGATAGTCACATCTATCAGATAAGTCTCTTATGTCAACCAGTGAAAGAAACGAGATTCTACAGTTCAAGTAGAGGGAGCAAGTGTCTCTTAATGAAAACATGTCCTACTACATAAAACACTTTGTTCTACAGGAATAATGGATTAATTTCATGTGCCCTTTCTGCCACAGGTTGATAACAAAGGTCGGAATTTCCTCCATGTGGCTGTTCAGAACTCAGACATCGAGAGTGTGCTGTTCCTGATCAGTGTGCAGGCCAATGTCAACTCTCGGGTCCAGGATGCCTCCAAACTGACCCCTCTGCACCTGGCAGTGCAGGCTGGCTCGGAGATCATCGTGCGCAATCTGGTGTGTGCTGGAGAGTCACCGTTCCTCTTCTTAAAAATGTGCATTCTGCCTAACTGCACAGTGCCTGCAGGCTGATAAATTACATGAAAGTGACACCACCTTTTCTAAAACAGGAAGTTCCTGTAGCTGTACTGTTAGCTGAGCTGCTGCAGTAGCCTTCATTTGAGCATGTTGGGTTTGCAGCAGTCACTAGGTAGTGTGGCTCAATTTAAGGAATCTTTCCTTGCCCTTTCTGCACATTTGAACACAGACACAAGTTGTAGCAGCTCAGTAATGATACCATTTTATACATCTGGAGGCCTAGAAGTATCTCTACACTACAGTCTTGTGTGCTTCATTCACAGAAATAAACTGTTGGCTAAAACAGCCCTGAAACCATCCTTGAACATATTCCTTCTTGCATCCTGACAGCTGCTTGCAGGTGCCCAGGTGAATGAACTGACCAAGCACCGTCAGACTGCTCTTCATTTAGCAGCCCAACAAGACCTGCCCACCATTTGTTCAGTCCTTCTGGAGAATGGAGTAGACTTTGCAGCTGTAGATGAAAATGGAAATAACGGTAAAGTTTAAGTTACACGAGTAAATGCAAAACACTTCAGTAGGTCTGTTAATGGTGTCTCCTAGTGGTAGAGAGCTCACTGTGAATGGGTGAAAGAATGAAAGTCCAGGAAATCAAAGCAGACAGAAGGAGTTGTTTGAGAAGGAAGGTTGGGAAAGTGGAAGGAGGATGTNTTTTTTCATTTCTCGGTTGTTTTACCCTCTTTTTTTTTTTTTTTTTTTTTTTTTTTTTTTTTTTTTTTTACTGTTCAGCTCTGCATCTGGCAGTGATGCATGGCCGTCTGAACAATATCCGGGTCCTCCTCACAGAGTGCAATGTAGATGCAGAAGCCTTTAATATCAGGTAATTATTTATAGTTTTAACGGACTAAAAGAACCACTTTGTATTTTAAAATGTGCTGATATGCTGCTTAAAAATATATATTTGGCTTTTATTATATTATTTATAAACTAATTTGGAAGTGTGCAGATGATGCTGTGTCTAAATTCTGTGCAAATTATACGCATACACCAAGAAAGGAAAGTGAAAGTGGGGAGTTGTGTATGGCGCACTGAGTTACGGAGATGTAGCATTGTTCAAATCTGAACCAAACTTGAAAGCAAGGAGAGGTGGATGAGTAACTGCAGTAGCAAGCAGACTTTGATCAGGATAACAAACTCTTTTCCCCAGAGGCCAGTCACCAATGCATATTTTGGGACAATATGGGAAAGATAATGCAGCAGCCATCTGTGACCTCTTCTTGGAGTGTATGCCAGAATACCCTCTAGACAAACCTGATGCTGAAGGAAACACAGGTAGGTGAGACTCAACGACTATTAAACTTGAAAGTCACTCAAGTTGTATTCGTGGTACGTCACTTCTAAAGCTGGAATAATTGGCAGTAGTATGTTAAATACAGTAGGAGGCACACAATACATGGAAACTTAAAAACTAAAGATCCTGGTCTGGACTGAATATAACACAATCTGCTGCTTTGTTAGCAAGGAACTGTCTGGCTTTTATTTTTCAGTGCTCCTCTTGGCTTATATGAAGGGAAATGCTAACTTGTGTCGTGCAATAGTGAGAGCTGGGGCTCGCCTAGGAGTTAACAATAACCAAGGAGTCAATATCTTCAACTATCAAGTTGCTACAAAACAGCTTCTCTTCAGACTGCTGGGTACGTACCTCTTGCTGCAGTGGGAAAGTGTTTTGGCTTACGCTTCCAGGATACTCTGGAGGAAAGAACTCTGGGCATCTGGCTTAGATGACAGTAATTCCAGAGAGGTGGAACTTGTGAATTTTATACTACTATCACTGGGGGGTAGAAATACTAGTTTTTCTTGTGATTAGCTGAGAAGTTGTACAATGCAGACTGTCAGATACTACTTTTTCTGGAAGGATAGACATGGAAACTCTTGGCTGGTTGTGTAGTCCAATGTAGCTTAAAACAGACACTGCTTTTTAACTGGTGCTGTACAGTTGCTGTGGACAATGTGATGGAAAGCAACTATAGATTGTCTACAAACGAGACTCCAGCTCCTCCAAGAGTAGTTAAATCCATTATACTGGATGCAACCTAGAACTGGAAAAAGCCTTCAAGTTTAGTGTACTCAAGAGGTGTCTGACCCCATTTTGCCTTCACATTTTTACCTCTAACAGATATGCTGACAAAAGAACCTCCCTGGTGTGATGGCTCCAACTGCTATGAATGTGCTGCCAAATTCGGAGTCACGACAAGAAAGCATCACTGGTAATATGAGCCACCTTGCTGTGCTTACCAGGAAATGGATTCCTCCCCAAATGTAGCTAGGCTTGTTCCTTCCAGTAGTTTAGGAAACTTCCATGTTAACGTAGGTGTATAACCACTAGTCCAGCTGAAACATTCCATCCTGTCTTAGATCAGAAACTTGTAGTCTGACTGAAATCATATTTTAAGCAGCTTGTGTATTTAATATTCTGATTGGTTGTAAATGAGAAATCGTGTCCAAGTTCCAGTAGTGAAACGGGATTTAAATACCCAGTTGTCAGGGAAAGAGAGTGATGCACTTCAGTCCACAGAGGAGCAGCAGTAACAGAAGTTTAATGGTAAATGTGGCAGTGGCTTATCAGGACTTGATGGCAAAGGTGCACTTGATTATTCCCTGCACAGAGGATGGGGTCTGGGAGAGCCTCCTGTGGAGGCATGAGGTTCAGAGAGGACAGCCACTGGGGCTGTGGTTTACACAGGAAGGGCAGGAGGGAGCACACCACCACCACAGTGGTGGGATGACCTGCTCCAAAACAGGTGGTAGATTTGGGCAGGTGTTGACAGCTTGGGTTTGGGATGCTGTTTGTAGTGTGGAAATGGCTGAAGATAAACATGAGCTGCTCCTTGTGTAGATAGGAGTTGCCTTTTTTAACTAGTCTGAACTTGTACAAAACATGCTGGGTTGGAGGGGTGTTAAGCTAAGATTTTTCTTAGCTCAGTGTGCCAGAGAAACTACACATGCATCAGCTGAAGCAGTCACCAGGTGACTCACTAGTACAGAGCCAGCATGTGCTGCTGGCATTAGTAAATTATTCCATGACAAATATCAGAAGATATAAGACAATCATAGCATTTCAATTGCTAGTGTGTATTTAATGATGCTATCATTGATAAAGAATGTCAAACAGTAACATCCTGGTGTTCACTAGGAGGGAATTCACTTTTCTCCCACCCCTTTTCTATCAACAGCCGACACTGTGGACGCCTGCTCTGCCATAAGTGCTCAACAAAGGAGATTCCTATCATAAAATTCGATCTGAACAAGCCAGTTCGAGTTTGCAACATCTGCTTTGATGTCCTGACTCTGGGAGGAGTCTCCTAGTATGCTGTGGAAGTAAAGGGATTCCCAGTCAGTGCTCCTGACAGCAGCTCTGCTTACAAGCCCTTGGGATAGGGAAGAGGAGGCCTATACATGTCTTCTGCAATAGACTGAACTAATTAAGGACCCTGTTATGATATACTCTGGCATAAATGATTTTGTATGACTGTAAATGTATCGGGCTGCGATAGACTTCACTAGGAATCAGAGTGGATTGTTGAAACCAAGTGACAAAAGAATTTAGACCCTCTTCTAGTTGCAGTGGGGTATGGAAGCTGAAATTTTTACTGATTGAATCGGCATAAAACAGGTCTGTCCTCGACATGGTGCTTTGCACTGAGCAACTCTATTAAGTCCTGTGGCTTTCAGGCTGCTTAGTAGAGATGGCATTAAGTTTCAGGGTAACCAGGTATCTTTCTTTGCTTTGTCTTAAAGATAAATGTTCCCCTTCTCTAGAGAAGACTTCTTGTGAAGCTAAACTGAGCTGTTGCAACCACTGTTCAAGAAACTCTTCAGACCCAGGGGGGGTAGTTCTAAGTATAGCTCAAGAATTGTGGCCTTACAGTAACAGAAAGCTTTACAACATCTGATGCGAAGCAGTCAGAATTGCAGATCCACATCTTGATACCTCCTCAGCAAACGACTCATTAGCTTTAGCATGTTCAAGAGAAGTGCAAGATTGTTTTAGGAAATGCTCTTGCTCATACCTGCTGGAACTGTCAGTCTTTGTTGCACTTTCATATTTATGTTGTTGGTCCTTCCAGTTCATGGAGCTTGTATAAATGACCATGAGTTTGCTGAAAGGCCTGAGCATGTGCTAAAGGAGAAACACTAAAAGTGGTGACGTCTCACTCACAGTACAGCAATAAATGCTGAAGTGCACTAGGAATCCCAGGAGGGAGAGGAGCACTTTCCTTGGGTTTAAGGAGCCTGGTAACTGCTGTGGGCGAGTCAGTAACCCTACCAGTGTAGAATGTGCTGCACCTCTAGACACTATACTTGGGTCCATTTTCAGCAGGATTGCTGGTGAGTGGGAGTGGTTTGTGGAGGCTTCCTGTTAGGAGTAAGCTGCAGTATTTTAATCTAGGCTGGTTGTGCTCTCTTAAACATGCTGAATCTGTAGAAACCTACCACCATATTGTCTAGGTAAACAGGAAAGTACTTGGCTGGTAGACCAGCTTGTGATTTGGTGGGCAAAGGCTTCAGTTAGAAAAAATGGGTGCATAAGCAAAACTACATGCCATGTTAAGGCTGTTTTTATTCCAAGAGATAAAGCTAGTATAGACTCAATTGAGCATTCCTCATCTTTACTCCATGAATTGGTGTGCATTTTTTAATGACTGTTCTCTCCAGTGAACAGTATGGACAGGTGATGATGTGTGGCCCTGTTTGGAGCAGTGACTTTAACTTAGTCTTGAAGAGTATAAGATGAGATGATGAACCAGACTGCTGCTGTTATGGGAGACTTGCTCAGTTTTTCTCAAGCTTGTACAAGGAGAGGATAGGAGAGGGTATAATTGCTGACATTTGCATGATTAATTTCACATCGAGTCTCACTTGGTCTGCACTTTCATCTTCCAATATGCATATATTGTAACTGGAATCACCCCTGTACCACTAGGGAAGAACAATGGATGACAATACAAACTTGCCTCACTGTTTGATGTCTGCTGCTGTCATGTTCCAACAGAATGCTCTGGGTAACACAGCTGGTCTCTAACACAGTTACTAATGCAAATGGTGCATCTCTGGCATAATATTGTAGGTGAATGAGGGAAAATAATGGTGTCAGTTACTGTTAGCTACAGTAATTAATGGTGTCAGTTAACTGCAGTCTACAGTTTGGGGGTTTTTGAGTGAAATAGATGATGGAAACATTGTACTTCTGGTCCTTTGTCTTCTGATATTTCAGGGTGTCACTAGCTGCAAATCTCTAGCGGTGAAAGATAACAATGGAGAGAAAGTGCATTTGGTGAAAGAAGTCTTGACTGTAGTCCCATGATAACATGTTGTTTTCCTTCTTGGTTTGGAGCTGCAGTGATGTGGAGGGGTAAGAGTGTGCTCAGAATGCTGAAAGACAGTGCAGAGGAGGGGTTTTCCAAGGCCACAGCCTATGGGCTTCAACCTAATTGGAAAACTGCACAGCATGTAATTGCCAAAGCATTTAAACATCACTTTTTCAGTGGCTTCTCTGATGGAAGGGGCAAAGGAACAGGGAGCTCAGTTCTAACAGATTAGGCAAGCTTTTTAATGATGGAAAATATGGATCTGGTGAAAATTCAGCTTAACTGAATGGCAAGTTTAAGGCTGGGTAGTTGGTCTTCTAAAAAGTAGGATATTGATTATAACTGTAAAACTCTGGGAAAGATCTGGGAAACCATTGGTAGTGCTCCCACTTGGCTGTTTACAGCCAGTACTGTCCCAGCTTTCTTACTGAAGTCTGAAAGGAAAGTTAAGGTTATTGTTAAATGTACAGCCTGAGGTGTTCATTACATTTAAAGCAACTAAATTTAGCAAATTTGATCCTTTTAAAGTGCCTTTGAGATAGTTTCCTTCCAGCCAACTCTAAATAGCTTTCTGCCAGAGCTAAAGGGGAAAAGCTCACAACTTGAACCAAAACCCAAGTTAGTTCTTTTCTAGTTCAGCTGAGGAGTTGACCCTGCCAGACAACTGGTGGGACTCAATTCCTCACACACTCTGCCTAGTGTTGGTCTGAACTCTCAGACCACTGAGATTTTTTTGGGAGTTTTGCTGGCAATGCTCCACTACAGGGTACAAATGTGAATGAGGCACTTGGTAATGTAGTGGTGGTCAACACATTTCTAACTCTAAACAACTGCTCTTCCCTTTTTGTAGCATAATACAGTTGTGACCAAACCCCCCCACCCCTCTTATCCCTGCTGTCTTTTAGTGGTATCTATTAACTCGAGACTCAAGTCTGCCAAGCATTGAACAAAAGGTTAGATGGAAAATCGGTTTGTGTCCCTGGAAGTGCTGCTGTCACACGAGGCTTCAGGCACTTCAGCAGGGCTGCATGGGAAGTCAGGTGGTTCATGCTGTAGCTTTTTGTTCTGAGACTGGATTCCTTTTGATTGCAGTCATCCAGCACTCTTACAGAAGCAAATACCATGGTCCAGCACTCTTACACAAGCACAAACCGTGGTCTGGCTGAAATTTTGTGTCTGTAAAAGGTGCAGTCACTGTTTCACACCACTGAGTGGAGTGAGAATGTTGCTGTTGAAGGTACTAACAGAGCAGACTAAGTTGCTGGCTAAAAGCTGACAGATGCCTTAATGACTTCCCTTGCTGGAGACAACAGCTTGTCCAACTGCTCATGTACTGCTTATAAACTAACATGTAACAGTATGGGAGGCCAAGGCTGGATTGTTTTGTGGATCAAATGTTAATAGGCAAGTCCTCTTTTTTCTGTAACCAGCAGAGGTGGTCACTGCAGAAAACTTGTCTTCAGGAAAATCAAAGCTTGTATGAGTGACAGAAATAACTGAACCTTCTGACACCCTCTGTGAAATAGAAAAGGAAGTCTTAGAACAATGGCATTTTATCTGCAATGTTTGTCTGGAGTCGTTGTAAAAATGTATTTTTCCAATATGCATTACTTTGTTGTGTAATAATTCTACTTGTAATAAAATGCAGAACTAGATGATGCATCATGAGGTGAAACCTTGCTAATAGTTATCTGCTCCTGTAGAGACAGCTGCCCCTCTACAAGCTCTCCTTACGAACCACGAAGAAAACCAGGGATACAACATCCAATCGGGCATAACAACTTTATTCTTTGTTCTGAAATTAGTCCAGGTATTCATTTTCATGTTGTGGAACTGATACAACTGTTCTTTTGGCTGTCAAGGTCTGGTGTTCTAGTTTGTACCATGTAGTCATCTTGAATGTCTTATGCTAGACTTAGCTATAATCAGTCCTGTGAAACAAATCCGAGCTCCCCACGGGCCAGAGCTGGTTCATGGAGTTCACCAGTTCAAGTTACCAACACTTGGTGCATTCAGTTGTGTTCTGGAGGCAGCTCAGCCCCCTGGGAGAGCAGAGAGCTGCTGCAGCTTCACTGCAGGAAAAGGAAAGCTTCAGTGCAATAGCAAACCCAGCCAAGACTTCTGGGTGAGATTGTGATGCATTAGTCTTTTATTAATAAAACTTACTAAAGTACAGAAGAATGGCGAGCTTTATTAGAACACTGTCTGTGGTGACTTGAGCCCTCTGTAGCTACCACTGTTTTCTTCCCACCCTTTTCCACCTTAGGAGAATCCAGCTGAGCTGCTGAATTGGAGTTACAAGCACGATAGTCTTGGAGCACTTCAGGTCAGTGAGGGCGTCTCCTTGTTTGCTTTAATAGATGACTTACTCCTAGTGCAAGACAAACTCTTTCCCCCCACCCCCTGTTTCCAAACACTAAACTGAGGAATATTTGTGGTTTTCAACCAACTTTAACTTAATAATACCTTCTTGCCCTGCCTTTTTGCAGCAGTTTATTTTATTTTTGTGGAGCTCTTGCAATCAAAACCATCCCTTCAGCACTATTTGCATAGGGATTGAGTGTTACAGCAAGATGAAACTTGCTTAGAAGGTCAAGCTGGTCCACCTTCACTAGAACTGGTTTGCCCTCACAAACTACTTCTTACAGCATTTAATAGTCTGGAATTTGCTGCAACTTTTAAATAGCTTTTAAAAGCTCTTTTAAAGGCACTTGCCAATCATTTGGGGGGATGGTTTCACCACTTTAAATGCAATTTCTTGTTCAAGTGGTGGTGTCTTTTTAAATGTGGCAAAGGCCAAAGTTGTGGAGGCAGTGAAGTGCTGCTTTGTAGCTCTTTCCTGCACCTTTTACACAGTTTGATCTTCAGCATTGTGTGAAATGAGTTGCTCACTCCACCCCCAAAGACGGCTCAAGCCCAGGGCTGAGGTTCGGTTCTGCCACACATCCCACTCCCCCGGTGAGTGGTAAGAGCTGGCACAGCAGGGCAATGTCTAGAAGAGCTTCTCTTCAGGAGGATGATTAGGTAAAAAACCCCAAAACCAAAACCACAACCCCCTCCCCGCAATGTTACAAGCATGTACAAACATGTACATGTTTAAATGGCTGTATGGCTTCATCCCTGGCAGCTGTAGCATCCTCTAAGCTTTTATCAGTGAGAAGTGCTGTAATGTGTCCTACTGCCAGGGAGTGAATGGTGCCTCCTGTAAACTTGCCAATTAACTAACTAATCACTTAGATTCTGGGCCTCTCCTTAGAGGTGGTGGTAGCTAAAAATCAGTTTATAAACACTCTCCAGCTGCTTATACATAGGTGACAGCTGCCTTAGGGAGAAGAACTGACCACAGCTCAGCAGGGACCTGTGCTACCACTGGACCATGATCTGCGTGTCTCTCTCAAAGCTCAGCTACACCAAAACTGATTTTAACAGCAGATCCCATTAAAACCAGCAACTGCTCTCCTGCAGCTTGAGGTTTGTAGTGCCTGAACCCTGTGCAGGTATTCCTTCATCTCTTTTAGCCCCACCCAGAAATGGTAATAATATGCCCTGCATTCCTGGGAGTCACTCATACTGCTGAGTTCTGCCAGCTGTGATACAGTAAAAATGGATTTTAAGGGAGCTGGGTCAGGTTATAGTCTGATAGGCACAGACCAGATGGCAGGAAGTCTTATACCAGAATGGAAACAGGAGGCAGATTACAGTAGGATGGTTGTGTTGCCACCCAGGCAACAAAAAACAAAGCTATTTAGAACTACTCATTCCTAGCCAGAACAGTTTGAAAGTGATGAATCACAGACCAGGAGGGTAAGGTTAATATCAAACAACAATCCTCATAGGTGGCTTCAATATCTTGGCACAGTATCTAATGCAAACACTGAATGAGGAAATACAGGAAGGCCTTTGCCTTCTCTACTCCAAGAATTTGATAAAGCTTGTGTATAACTAAACTGTACAAGTTCCTAGATACTATCTACCTTAATTGTATAAGAAATTCAGGGTTCTCCCTGCTACCTTTAAACTCTTTGGAGTCAGGTGCCTGGGAAGGAGCATCAGCACTTCCCTGCAGCAGGACCCGAGGACTGTGCACGAACTGTGGGCAGTGATGCTGCAGCAGCTCCTATGCTCACTGACCTCGCTGCCTTAAACCACAGCACCTTGTCCCACTCCTGCGCACACAGACATCCATTTCCTGACTGCACAAGAAAGCAGTTCTAAAATACAATTCAGGCTGTGCATATTACAGTTTGTCGCCAGGTGTAAAAATACCATAGAAATAAAGAAAGCATCCTGTTACTTAATTTTTTAGCCACTAACCTGGCTGAAGTGTTTTCCCCTTCTCTCAACTCCATCTCCATATGTTAAAAAGCATCATAAATAACATGAGATTGTTATTGCTCCCTTTGCATGGACAGGTGGAAGGGATGGAGCTGGAGCTGCCCACCCAAAGTGCAATGTTTCACCGCAGGACTCTCCCTGCCCTGGAATGCAGCGCCTGGAGTCAGCCCATGAGGACACACTGCTCGGCCAGGGGATGGCAGCCCTCGTACTGCTCCAGGTGAGGGTTATCCAGGTCCCCTCTGTCGCTGTGCTGGGAGGAGTCTGGCTGGCCCCAGGGGGGACCTGTGCTCCTCACACACACACAGCGACTCCCCTGCGAGCCAGGGCGGTACAGCTTCCGAGGGACGCCTGCCCAGTCTCTGTGCACTCCCCCACTAGGAATGGAAAACAAAAATAAATTACAATTCAAACCCATTAAAATGCTTCCAGTCAATAGAGAATCCTTAGAAAAATCCTAAGACAGCCTGGGAAAACTAGAACTAACAATACACTCACTGAGGTAGACTTTGCTCCCAGCAGCCACCATCCCACAGCTGATACCTTCTTATTGGCTGTGCTTCAGAAACCTGGGGCCTGAACCTGTCTTCCTCACTGCTGCTACAGGCTCTACCCTTCTGAGAGTGACCAACTTCTTGCATTCCATGTTTCCATTGCTGGGAAAGGAATCACAGCCTTCTGTAGCACAGCAAAATGCCTTTTCTGGAGGTACCTAATTGCTCACAGGTGCCCACACATCTTCACAGAATCACAGTGGCTTGGGTTGGAAGGAACCTTAAAGATCACCCAGTCCACCCCCTGCCATAGGCAGGGACACCTTCCACTAGACCAGGCTCTTCTAAGCCTTCTGTGCCTTGACTAAACACAGTGATTTTGAGAACTGGGGCAAAAGAAAAAGTACTTCCCCAGCTAATTCATCATGTCTCTTTATGTCCAAGTGTCTCTCTGTGGGCCAAATCCTGCCTGTTCCCCAACCACTGCAGCTTTTAAGCCTCTTACACAAGTCACTGCCACATGACACCTGGTCCCAAGGCTGTCCCCAAGCTCAGTCACACAGAGAAACAGATCCCCGAGGTGCACAGTGCTGCTGGTGGGCTGACATGAAGCCCAAGCATTTTGTAGTGCAGTCTGTGAAATGATTTCACCTTCAAACAAAATAGTCCCTAAGCTGAGAGATAACTACTAACAGGAAAGTGAGTAGGAAATGACTATTCAAAGCTTAACCTCATTTTTATGTGGTTTAAGTGAAAATGTTGTGGTATCAGCCTGTGAAACTGTCTGAAAAACACAAGTTAATGCTTGTATTCCTGATAGGTGACAGAACCTGTTTGAATCCCAGTCCTACTGGGAATTCTGTCCTGTTTTGCTGAGAACAGGAGCATCATGTGCACATGTGGCAAATTCTTTGATTCCAGTGTGACAGAAGAGGTTTAGCCTGGAGAAAAGGAGGCTCAGGGAGGACCTTCTCACTCTCTACAACTCCATGACAGGAGTTTGGAGCCAGGTGAAGGTCGAGCTCTTCTCCCAGGGAACAAGGGGCAGGGTAAGAGGAAATGGCCTCAAGTTGTGCCAGGGGAGGCTTAGGTTGGATATTGGGGAAATGTCTTTATGGAAAGGGTGGTCAGGCACTGGCACAGCTGCCCAGAGCAGTGGTGGAGTCCCCATCCCTGCAGGGATTTAAAAGCTGTGTGGATGTGGCACTTGGGGACACAGGTTAGTGCTGGAGGAATGGTTGGACTTGGTGGTCTCATAGGGCTTTTCCCACCTGAACAACCCTGTGAATTCAGACAGAGTCCGTGCCTGGCATATTCCAGCCCTGGCAGCACCGCTGCACACGCAGCCTGTGCACCAGGTCACAGACCTCAGCTACCTATGGAGTGCGGTGGCTGCAGGAGCCGGGACATCTTCCCACGCCCCTCCTGCCAGGAGAGGCAAGAACAAAGCACAGGGCACCCAAAAAAAGGACAGAAATTCTCTGCTCCAAAGGGTACAAGTTTACCTCTGTCTGGAGCACCAGAACCGGGTGCCTTTAGCAGAGCTCCATTCAGAGTTGCAGGGTGGGAACTGCTGCTTCTTCTGCTCACTTTCTGCTTGGAATTTGAGAGCTTCCTCAATGGCAGCCTCAACCTCCCTCAGGACTTCTGTCGGTGCCCCATTTTCATCGTAGAATCTGCCCACCAGCTTCCCTGGGAGAGGAGATCAATTAAGACCACAGTGTTTCTAGGCAAGGAAAATGCATAGTTCTGGTGGGGGTTTATTTTTAATTTGTTATTTAAAGACAAAAATAAAAGGAGATGTTACCATGGCCCAATTTTAAAACCGAACTGAGCTTACACCCCTTCAACCCTTGGATCAAACAGCAATTTACCCATATTAATAAATCCATGCAGGATAAGTTTAGGCACAAATCCATTAAAGATCTGAAAACCAAAGCCAGTTTCAGCTGCACAATCCAGAAGCCTTTCCCACCCATGCACCTCATTCCCCAAAACAGTTTCCCTGCACTGCTGCTCCTACAGTCTCCCACGTCCTGGTGATTTCAGGCTGGCTCCATGATTTTTGCTCGGCAGAGACAATCAAAGCAGGGCAACGGCCATGTGGGAAAACTATTAAACTTTCCCTTGGAGGGAAGCAGACCTCGAAGATCTGGTGTGGCTGCAGCTCCAGCTGCTCCCCGCAGGGTTCAGGACGCTGGGCTGCAGTGCAGCTGGGAGACCCTCACCATGCTGCCAGCCTGCAGGTGAAACCTGGCACTGTGTCCTCGACCTCCCACCATCTACCCGTGTGTCCCTTGTGTGAGCCCACCCCGTGATACCCACCCACCCCGACACGCACCCACGGGGTCGTAGTTGTCGCGGTAGAAGCTCAACCAGCTGTGGATAGAGAGCAGCTCCGGGGGCGACAGCCCCGACACGTTGTCCACCAGCCCCGCCGGGGTGAAGTCGCCGCTGGCAAACGCTCTGGTGGCATCTCTGCCTGCGGGGCAAGGGGTGGTGAGACCCCAGCAGGGGTGAGACCCCCGCCCCCAGGCATGGAGTGAGCCCCCCAGCCAGGAGTGAGCCCCCCAGGCACAGAGTGAATTCCTCAGCCATGGAGTGAATTGCACAGCCAGGAGATGAGCCCCCAGGCATGGACTGAACCCCCCAGCCATGGAATGGATTACCCAAACACGGGGTGAGCCCTCCCTCCTCCCAGCCAGGGGTGAGACCCCCAGGCATGGAGTGAATCCCCCAAGCACAGAGTGAATGCCCCAGGCATGGAATGCATTCCCCAGCCAGGGGATGATCCCCTCCTCAGCCAGGCCATGCCAGACCCACATCAAGCTCCGCCTCCACGCCCCACCGGAGGTACCTGCGAGCCTGCTGTACGCGCCGCCGGGCCCATAGTGCTTGCGGCCCCGCTCCACATCGAAGACCCGTCCCAGCAGGGCGAGGTAGAGCCCGGGCTCGCCCGGCGCCCCCCGGTAGCGGCGCAGCTCCGCGACGCTGAGCAGGCGGGCGCGGGGCTCGAACCCGTGACGCAGGAGGCAAGCGGCAGCCAGGCACAGCAGCCCCGCGGTCGCG
>VWZW01000833.1:0-111662 GCA_013397115.1 Edolisoma coerulescens | reverse complement strand
TTCTGCGAGGTGCTGGAGAGCGTGTCCCGGCTGGCGGCCGGGTCCCGCGGGGAGAGCGAGGAGGTGAGAGCCGGCGGGAAGCGCCATCCGCAGGGATCATGGAATGGCTTGGGCAGGGAGGGACCTTGAAGACCATCTCTTTCCACCCCCTGCCACGGGCAGGGACACGTTCTAGTAGACCGGCTTGCTCTGAGCGCCGTCCAGCCTAGCCTTGGACACTTCCAGGGATGGGGCTCCCCTACAGGGATCCGCCTGTCCGGGCCGCGGGGTGGTCGGGATCGGGAAAAGGGAGAGGAGGGAACCTCCGGGGTGCTGCTGGGGGTCGGGCTCCCCGAGCCCTCAGTGCGGGCTCTTGCACTGGGTCCGTGGCCATCCACACGACCCTGGAGACCCCGGACACGCGTCCTGGTACCTGGGGAGAGGCCAGGCCAGAGGGTTCCGCACAAGGTTGGAAAAGCGGCTGCTGCTGTTGATATACAGCCTGTCAGCTTCCGGATATCCTTTTAAAAAAAAGCTTATGTCAGTTATCAGTGATTATGCTCAGCAGCCACTTATGAATAAAATGGGTATTTACAGCAGTATTTTTGCTGTTGCTACTATTGGTGCAGCGGAGAGCACAGCTGTGGTGAGAACACAGGTAGGAAATTCTGCCTGAGTAATTCCTCTCGATACTTACTAGTGTTATCAGCAAGTCAAAGTTTACCACGCTTACATTTATTGTAGCTTTTTAAAACTAGCTGTGAAATTGTCAAGTGTCTCTTTTATTGTAAAGTAGGACTTTGGGAAAACTTGCAAGAAAGTAGTGTAACAGAGATCCCCTTCCACAGCCAGAAGGTATTAAGGGCAGCTTTTAATGGTAGAAGAGAGTAGTTTCCTTTCTGCTGGAATTTCCAGTTTTCCCCTTCTGTGGGAAAGGATATGGTGAATTTAATATCTAGAACACTTAAGCTTTAGCTTTACTCTGTAGCAATCCAAAATGTAGCAGAATACCCTGTTGGGAATTCCACACTCACTTGAGAAAGTGGCCGTGTCTGAATTCCTTAGTGCAGGCAGTTCCTGAGGCTCAGCAGTCACTTCCTGCTGTCTTTGTTTTGCTCCCGAATAGCAGAATAACCGTGTAAACTCTTAAATCACACACACACACCTCAAATCAGTGCTGACAGGTGAACAGGGCTCCTGGAAACTGGGAGGAGATTCATTTTTCTGTACAGATAGGTGTGTTTTTACCAGACTGGTTTAAGTGGCCTGGTAAAATACTGCCTCCACTTCCAGTCCTTTACAAGAAGAGCCAGTAACAAACACATCTTCATTTGTAACAACAGCAAGGGTGAAATTAGTCCATTGGGGTTCTTTCTGTTGGCACAAACAGCTGAGCTTTGTCTGCTGCAGAAATATTTTGAGGGTTGTCTGTATGTCACGTCCTCCTCTGCATGAAGAATCTATTTGTTTTGGTTTCATTTCCTGCTTTATGGAGTGGGGAAAAAGCTTGTCACAGGATTTACCGTGGCACGGATATGTGGTCACATCTGGTCTGTCCCACGAAGTCGAGATGTTGAGAGTTCTGTGGAAAACCTTGATGTCATCATCTCTGTAGCTGGCACTAACCCATGAGCTGTGGTATTTGAGCTTTCCTGGGTGTGTTTTACGCTGATGAGAAGTCAGTTTGGGGGTGGCAGGTCAATAGGTTTCACTTTTTAATGTTTATAGAGTCCTGTCTGGCACAGCCCAGGTTTTGATCCACCGTTTCAGTTTCTGTGTTCTCAGTGCACGGCATTGGGCACAGACTTCAAATGCTTTATGAGCAATGTTTAAATGCAAAATCTGTTTTCTAGATAAACTGAACCTCTGAATGCTTCTGAGTACTGCTTCAGCAGTTGTCATGTTGTGTATCCAGCTTTGGCTGGCAGCATTAATGCTGCAGTTCTACTGAGAGCAGAGGGTGAAATATGAAGTTCTCCCAAGTCACCTTTCAGATACCTTGTTGTGCCATGTGGCTCCTGAGCTGTGAGATGAGGGGCTGATTTTTCCATGTGCTGTATTTCCAAGAAATCCTCTCACCCATCATTTCCTAAGAAAGATGTTTCTTACATGCTTCTTCATGTTGAGGGTTGAACTGTGTGGAGTTGCTGCTTTTATTTAGGAGTAGGATGAGCTGGGTTGTGTAAAGCTGCTGCTGAATTTGTATCATGTCCCAGTCCTGCACACAACTCAAAATTTCTTTGAGTGCAGGTTGGCACTCTGATTTCTTTTCCCCTGCTTTTTTTTCTTTCCCCCCGTTACACAGGACAGCAGTGGAAATTGTGTATGTTTTTTTGTCAAATACAGAGTTTAAGTTATACTGAACAGTCAAAAAATAATTTTAGAGTTCTAGGTTTGGTGCAATCTCCTGAGATCATAGGAAGAGTTTAAAAATAAAATAACAAAACAGTGCATTAAGATGTGAAAAAAAGCATATATGTAGTAATCCCTCCTTACCTGAGAGTATAAAAAATTGGTTTAAAGTACGTGCAGATCTGTCAGCAGATCCAGCCTTGTTGCGTTGTGTTTTATTGTCACCACTAACATCACAAAACTTGTTCAATTTGTAGTTTAGTAATTGCGCAGTTTGACTTCAAATCTGAGGAAAAATGGTGAGAATGGTGTGGTGTGAAACTACATTGAATTGTTTTGGCAACTGAGTTATGTATGTTGGAATTAATTCCCTCTGGTTTGTTGTCCTCAAGCAGAGGTGTTGGTTTTTTGTTTCAGGATCAGCCCAGTGTCCGAGCTGGACTGGCTGTGGTGCCTGCTGGATGCTCAGCACCAGCTTTGCCACTCAGAATAATTTTTTAAAGGTGATCATTATTAGCTTGGGTTCAGCTGTGTGTGTAATAAGACTTTATAAAGCTTCCAAGCTAAAATTCGGCTCTGTGCCACAGAAGTGCCATGAGAGCTTTAGTCAGCTAAAACATTGCATTTCGATTCTGTTGTCTTCTGAGGACTTTGCTCTCGTTTTACTGGTGTAATTATGTCATGGTTAATTGGCAGGTTATTTTGAGCTAATCATTTCGGGTTACTGCTCTTTAGGATAGCACTGTTAATGGTACATCAAGTTTGATAATCAGGTAACAAACCAAGAGATTGAAGCAGGAGCTTCCTCCTGAGCAGCAGCAATCCCTTGGCTCAGACACTTGTGAGATCATCTGTTCTTAGAGACCAAATTTACTGGGCTTGTGTGGCTGAACTTGAAATACAAAGTTCGGGGCTGTGAGACTCAAGTCTTGCTTGTAAAGAAATATCTTTTGTAAGTGCATTCCCAATTTATATGAAAAAGGTGGATGCTCCTGAAATATTGCATTTCTCTTTTGGAACAAGTTCCATTTTTTTAGCAATAAACAGAAGTTTGTTTCAAAATTAAATCTGATTGTGAAAATATAGCCAGGTTTTTAATAGTAGTGTGTCACTGGATCGTGAGTTCTCTGAAATGGCTAGTTAAAGTAAGTTACATTTATGAGCTTAGTTCTGTTTTATAGGCTCAGCTGAATAAAAATACCTTGTACGTTTGTTAGTTCAAAGTTGTGAAATGCTGTGTGAGTTACTTTTTGTTCATGCTCAACACAACTTTTTATATTAAAAATTTTATCAAGGTCGAAGTTAATAAAGCTGCCAGTGGTTCTCTTCAATAAAAAAAATTCTAACATTATCCACTGTTTTCACAAATACTTAGACAAACTATATTAAGTTGGTATTTTGTGTAGGAGTTTATGAAAGGAAAAATCAATTGAAAAAATATTACTGTTCTTAGGACAATTTCTTAAATAAAGAAAATATGTAAACCCTGAAGGAATTTGAGTGGATGCAGTGAGAGAGGGATGCAGCAGTGATGAGTAATCGAAGGTGTGGCTTCTGGAACCAAACCACCCTTAAACTGAGGAGCTTTTTGGTGTTTTGTGAGCACCTTCCTCACAGTCCCAGCTATCCATGGATGGATCCTGCTGATTCACTGGTGTATATGATGGGCTGTCTCCACCTAAGCATGACTCCAGTTGACTTTTATAGGAAGGCAGTGTAAATACCTTCAAACTTGCTAAACACTGCAGATTTCCAGCCAGGCTGCTTCCTGTTACCATGAATTCAATACTTTGGAAAATGGATTCTTTTGATTTTGTTTTAATAGTGTTACAATGTTTATTGCTATGGTTTCTATGAGATACCTTGAATTTCTGCTTTAAGGAAATATGCTGAAATAAATTTTCTTTTTTTCTTGCTCTTCAGGCCTTTGCACAATTTGATGCTGAAGGAGATGGCACTGTAGATGTGGAGAATATGCTGGAGGCTCTCAAGAATTCTAGTGGAGCAAATCTTCAGGGGGAGCTGAGCCATGTAATCAGGCAACTGCAAGCTTGTTCACTGGTGCCAGGTATGAGGGCAGAGTGTTGGAAGAAAGGGTTTCCCAAGCCCTGCCCCATAGAAGGGGTGCTGCTTCAATAAATTGCTTTAATAGCATTGCTTGTCCTAATCTTATCAAAACCATCCTCCAGAAGGTTCTTGGTTCTCTAGTGTCAAGCAAGTGAAGTTGCTGTAAATTAAAAATTTCCCAGAATTACAGGCAGAACTTCATTTCACAAATAACCTGTTTCCTTCTCTGTGTGACTGGGGGAGTGTCTTATCCCTGTTTGGTTTATCTCACAGACAGAAAACTGTTCCTCGCAGAATTTTGGTGAGTGCCCAGCTAATGCAGTCTTGGTAACTGGAGGAATAAATCTTCCATGGAGTCTGTTCCAGGGGATGAGTCACATACTTTATTAATATTATATTGTTATTCAGCATTTGAAATCCTGATAAAACATAATTCAGGTTTTACGGTTTATAGTTCAGAAAGTGTCAGTTTCCAGAATTTGATTTCTGGGATAAGTATCAGTTACTGGCTTTCCTTCCAAGCTTTTGATGATAAGTGGCTAAAGGGGATTTGCCTTGAAGGATCAGACAAGAAACACTAGAATTGGCTACAGATAAGTCGGAGGAGAGGACTTAGAGAGTACTGTTCTATGCATGTATATGCACTGGGATTCAGAGCACCACTGTTCAGGAGGTGACATTTCTTACCACGCTGGTGGAAAGCATTAGACAACTCTTTGGGAATAATCCACAGTAGCAAAGGGAGAAGCTCAGTGTAGCTCCAGGTGAGCAATGCAAGTACCTTAGCTCGTTAGCCAAGTAGCAACTGCTTCACTTAGATTTTGAAGGTAAGGGTTTGGGGCAGCAAAGTAAATATAAGATTTTTGGTAATAGTTTTGAACTCCTTCAGGCAAATCAAGTCACTGGCAAAAATATTTGCCTGCACTTTTCCCTGCTGTAGAGGTTGCAGACTTGAGCTACACTCTCTAATAGTTTTATATCCTTTTTACATTGTGGTCCCTAAGGAAATGATGTCTCTTTCTAGGGTTTATTGATATATTTTCTGAGTCGAAAGAGCGCCTGGGCCTTCATGCCTCAATGATCCTGAGATTCTTGCACCGGAACCGCATTTCCAGTACTGCCATCCCTTACCCCGTGCTGGAGTACTTCAACAACATCTGCACCATGCGCTCGTCAGTGCTGAAGGATTCTTTAGATCGACTTCTCCTAAAAGAGAGAGGTATGCAATGTCTTCCCTTTTTTTTTCAGGATGGTAGTGTAACCATGGCTTTGAAAAAGAGATTACAGATAAAATAAAAAGCTTTCTTTACTATGTTACCTCTTAACAGGCCTGATGTTTTATGAAGTTGATCTGCATGCTTCTGTGGATTTTTGTTGGTTTTTTGAAGCACATAAATTAATTTCTGAACTACCCAGCAATCTGAGTAACACTCTGGAATGTTCTTATCTTTCTCCTGGCCTGCTTCAGAATTGATGGTTACTCATTTGTGATATTCTTTGTTCAGTTAAATATCTCTACTAGTTGCTAGAAACTTAGTTTCCATGTGAGGGGAGATGTTTTCTGAAGTTGACTGTTCAGTGTTAGAAGATACTTTATCATTTTGGACTGGAGGTGGTGAATCTGTTACTGTATCTCTGATGAGACTGGCCTGGTCCCTACAGCAAGGGCTCCTTTTCTTCACAGCTTGACTAGATATTTTCAGATTTCTGCACTTCTGTTGAAATAGATCAAGTTACTTGGGAAAGAGACTGCTTTATCCCTTCCCTAGAATACATGAATTGAAGTTTTCTCCATCATAATTTACTTTTCCCTTTCATTTGTTTGTATTTAGGCACAAAAATAATAAAGCACTGGTGAGGCCAGTAGTGAAAGGGATAGATAAAGGCTGCTGAACTCCAGGGAATGGAGGTGTTTTCATACTGAGAGTAGATGGAGATTATTGCAATTTCATCTGAAATGAAACTTTGCTGTCTCCTGGTTTCTGTCAGAAACAGTCCTTCAGCGGCTGTGTTCTGTGCCAACAAGTTAATATGTGTGAGATAGTTCTTACAAAGGTATAACAATTCCCAAAACAGGCCAAAGAAGAATGTTCTGAGTGATTTCTTTGCAGAATACCCCAGTGATCTGAATGGTAATCAGGAGTCAGACAAGCTGAAGTCTGTCACAAAGTGCTATACACACATCGAAACCTCCTCCAATTCCGCCGATATCGACAAGATGACAAATGGAGAAACTTCCTCCTTCTGGCAGTCGGACGGGAGTGCTCGATCCCACTGGATACGGTGAGCTGAGGGCTGGGGCTGTGAGTCCTTAGGTTGACAGCCAGTGGGGTGTTGTGGTGGATTGATCCTGGCTGGATGCCAGGTGCCCCCAAGGCTGCTCCATGACTCCCCTCCTCAGCCAGGCAGGGGAGAGAAAATGTAACGACAGGCTCTTGGGGTCAAGGGCAGGGAGAGCTCTCTCACCAACTCCATCACAGACAAAACAGACTTGACTTGGGGAATTTAGTTCTATTTATTAAATCAGAGCAGGGTGAGGAGAAACAAAACCAAATCTTCCCCCCCTTCTTCCCAGGCTTAGAGAAAAATGGAAGTTATCTCCTCCCCTCCAGCGGCGCAGGGGGATGGGGAGTGTGGGCTGCAGTCAGTTCATCACATGCCAGCTCTGCCACTCCTTCTTCTTCAGGGGCAGGACTCCTCACAGCCTTCCCCCACACCAGCGTGGGGTCCCTTCCATGGGAGACAGTCCCCCTCAAACTGCTCCAATGTGGGTTCTTCCCATGGGGTGCAGTTACAGAATCACAGAATATTCTGAGTTGGAAGGGACCCACAAGGATCGTCAAGTCCAGATCCTAAGTGAATGGCCCCTATGAGGATCAGTCCTTCAGGAAGAGGCTGTTCCAGCACGGGCCCCCCGTGGGATCACAAATCCTGCCAGCAAACCTCCTCCAGTGCAGGCTGCTCTCCCCATGGGGACACAGGTCCATGTGTCTCCATCCTCCAGCAATTTCTCACACCCTGTAGCCCCCCACTGCTAAAGCCTTGTCACACAAACCCAATACAGGTGTAACTGAAAACAACTGGAATTAATGAGTGACAGATGAATACAGGTAAAAGCAGAAGTCATTAATCTCTGCATAAAATTTAAAAGCCTGACTGCCAAATAAAAGGTCACCTGTAAAATGCCTGTATCTGCTGTGGTGACGTACAGCCTTGTTGTGCAGTGAAGCCTTCCAAGCTGTAATACAGATGCAGTGGTTGGTACTTGAATAGAAACACTTTGCCGCTGTCCAGGAAGTTCCATGAAACAGAAATGCTCAATGAAACAGAAATGTTTAGTGGTTGTTTTTCAGTGGTAGATCTAGGAATGTGTGCTTCAAAAAAAAAAAAATCTCATTTTGGTCATTATTGACACTGCATTTTTATTCCTGAGGAAAGAATTCTCAGTTGAAAATATAAATAGAAAATTCTACAGTCTCTCAGAGGCAACTGTTTTCTAAATCAAAATTTTTTTTAACTTGTTCACCATGGTATGGAGTTAAGAACACCTGTGAAGCATTAGGTAAATTTCAGAGGATTTATTTGTGTTTGTAGAGGTGGAAAATGAGTGAATAATAATATTATATCTATTATATATACATATGTATAATATTATAATACATAATAATAAAAGCACAGTGCTTGACCTACCTTCTCTTTGCAAGAACTGTTTTATCCTCTTTGCTTTGCAGTTTAAAGATGAAACCAGATGTGGTTTTGAGACACCTGTCCATTGCAGTGGCAGCTAACGACCAGAGTTACATGCCACAGCAAGTCACAGTGGCAGTGGGAAGGAATGCCAGCAGTCTCCAGGAGGTCCGAGATGTTCACATTCCAAGCAATATCACTGGCTACGTAACACTGTTGGAAAACGCTAACATTAGTCAGATGTGTGAGTCAATAAAGATACCATTGGGATACTGGTTTGGTGCTTTTTGGAAGGTGAAAGGTTGGGTAGCTCATGGAGAGATGTGTTAAAGCGTCAGTCACCAGGGCTGACACTTTGGACCTTGTCCTCGGGTCAGAGAAATTGTTTTAATTCTAGTTTCATTTTCTAGCCTGTAAAAGAGTCTTCTGAGCCTTTCTCATGGCCTCTGTAACGTGGGCTAAGGGTTGAGTAGAAAAATTACTTAAGATGCAGTTTTAGCCTCTCAATGTGAAGACATGGGGCAGTTTTAAAATATCCTTGCTTGCGGAGTGAAAGCATATATTGGCTGATAGTATCTAGCAAAAAATCTGCTTTTTTTTTGGTACTGAAACTCTGAAGTTGGTCCAATGTAAGGCAGGTTTTATGCTTTTAAATAGTGTTATTTTTGAGTCTGGTAGCTCTGTGGGTGCTATATTGGAATCAATCGAGAAAAGCTGCTCCTTCCTAAGATGGTTTCTGCAGCTTCAAGAATTTTGTCCCTTCAGTTCCAAAAGATGCTTTTCCCTGAGAGGAGGTTTCACTGCTACAGAAGTGGGCAGCAAGGATGTTGTTCCTCAAAACTAATCAGGACAATGCCATCTGTGCAAAATGATCAAGAACTTGTGTGAAAATTTTTATGTAACTTTAAACTTTGCTTTTAGGCTTTGCTCCTTTTCCCTATTTTGTCCACAACTACTTGCTTCCAAGACATTTCCTATGTATGTAGGTAGGAAGGTACTGGTGAAATAATCTACAATATATTTTCCACTTTCAGGATATTTTATTACAATTTTTCCTAGTTTCTAGCCATAGCATCTGTAACGGATCCACAGGCTATTTATGCAAAGGCTGAATTTTCCGGATCAGAGGGTGCACAGTGTGTGTGGTTGTCCATATCAGGCAGTGCTGTTCCATATCTGCCGTTACTTTTCTAAGAGGTCCTGCACTAATTTAATGTTTGGAATATCTGGATTCTTCTAGCTCTAATCTAGCAGAAGAAATGGGAAAAAAATTCTATTTTGTGTTTTGACAGATGTACAGATAAACATCAAGCGTTGCCTTAGTGATGGATGTGACACCAGAATCCACGGGCTCCGGGCTGTGGGGTACCAGAGAGTGAAGAAGGTGGGAGTCTCCGTGTGCGACGCCTCGGCCATCTGGTACTGGTCCCTGCTGACCTCTCTGGTGACAGCTTCCATGGAAACAAACCCAGCATTCGTTCACACCATTTTACAAAATACTCAGTAAGTACCAAACTTACATGGGGTGTGATTTTATCTACTTCTTAATTTTTTAAATTAACACTTCTGGCTTTAGTAGGCAATCTGCCGTGTGTAACTGGTTTCCACTCCCTCCATTAAGGTGTTTAAACATCTTTTTCTATCTCGTCGTTCAGATTTTTGATGTTTCTCTTCTATCCATTTGCACATACTAGAACAAGTGTAATTCTCCTGGCTGTTTCATCTAATCTAGTTGTTAAACCATGACTGAATGGACACTGAAAAATAGATTTTTCACCTGTCCATTTACTTGTAATGACTTTGAGCAGTCTAAAATTAATTCATTTTTCTTGTCCAGTATTAATAACCAATAAAATTAACATCTTCCCCTTAGGACTGAAGCTCAATTTAGCTTAATTTTCAGCAGAGTTCTGCTTGTATAATGTCTTGTCATGCATTTTATAGGAATATAGTTGAGTATATGCATCATCTCCATGCAAATGTTTGCTTGTGGTGATTGACCATTTTCTGTGTAACATTTCCTTGTTTGATTGCCAAACACTTCTGCTTGATGACTTGAAGGATTGGAATCTTAATAAAACCTCTCCACACCCACATCAGCTTTCATAGAGCTCAGTTTGCACGATGTCACTACACTGAAGAGCAGGGCTGTCACTAGGTTAATGAATCCTGTAGGCTAAAGTCTACGAAGCCTGTCTTTTAACTTATGTCATCTGTGAAATCTCTTTAAGGTTTAGATAACTTCATACATGCTCATGCCTTAGACAGGCCCATAGTTGCAGGCTTTGCTGAAACTGAGGGCCTTCAGTTTTGGTAAAGTTTAGATATTTTTTAGAAATATAAAATGAACACTGAGCTAATAAAGCATTAAAAAATTATAATGGAGAAATCCTTACTAAAATCATGCTTTCAGGAATTAGATTCAGTGTTTAGAATTATAGAGCAAAAACCCCAAACTTTAGCACTTGATGGAAAAACTTTAATACTGGATGGGATAACTTTAGTATTGGATAGAATAACTTTGGTGAAACTGCTTAAGAATTCCTAATTTCAGGGGTTATCACATTATCTTTGGAAATTCAGAAAAATTCTGATTTGAGCTACCAGGTGTCTCTCTTAGTTTCTCTAATTCTTTTGAGGGAATTTCAAATCAATTTTCCCTTTATTCATAGGCTCTTGCTCAATTCTAGACCAATTTAAAATGAAGCAGTGCTTAGACACTAAGCTATTTCTAATGCTGTCTCAGATTTATTTCAAAACTCCTTGATATGTTTGTCTCATTAAATCTGCAATTGAGACTAGATTCAAGATTACCCAGCAGTCATTGAACTTTCCCTGCCTAGAATGCAATGCTGTTCCCCTTTGAAGAGATTGTGTAAATAGATTTTGTGCACTCAGAAGCAATTTGCAGAGACCTGCCCACACAAAGCATGAAGATTCAAACGTTTAATTCACTTCAGGAGGCTGTTTTCTCCAATTCTGCCTGTTTTCCTGACGTTATGTTTCATTTTTTCCTAGGAAAGCACTGCAGCACATGCCGCCTCTATCCCTAACACCAGGCTCCACAGATTTTTCAAGCTTCTTATCACCAAATGTTTTGGAAGAAGTAGATAGCTTCCTTATCAGAATAACAAGGTGAGCTTATGTGGTTGATGCAGTGGGAAGTGGTTTAGAAGAGTCTGTAAATCAAACTTTTACATTTTTACTCACATGCTCTTTTTTAAGTATCTTGAAAAATACAAATACTTCAAGAAACAGGCACCTGAGAGATTCCGTGGCAGCTTGTCTTTATTGAAAAACAGAATGTCCCAAATTTTCTTTTCACGGCTGTTGTTTTCCCTCGCAGTTGTTGTACCACTCCAGAGGTGGAGCTGACACTCCTGGCCTTTGCCTTAGCCCGGGGGAGTGTTGCCAAAGTGCTGAGTTCCCTTTGTGCCATCACTGATCATCTGGACACTCCATACAAGGCTTCCTCACTTATCTCTTCCATGGCAGCAGTCAGACAGAACCTGCTCTATAAATATGGTAATGGAACAATCCTAGATCCTTTGCTGTACATGCTTAGGAAAATATACAGCTTTGAGTTGTTCCACTTGTTGGGATTTAGAATTTTCCAAACCTAAATTAAAAACTGTCACTGAAATCGCAAGCTAGCAGCTGAACTCCCCAAAAAGTTGGTGATTGATCAGCTTTCTGTGATCAAAGAGTTAAACCAAGTGGGATCTTTTCAAGAGAAAAAACATGAACTTTGTAGGTCATGGCCCCTGTATCAGGATGGTGATGATGGTGTTTGTGTTGCTTAAAAGGCAAATGACAACAAATATTTTTATTCTTCCAGTAAGACATTTGTTTGTGTGAGTGAGACTCAGTGAGTGCTCTTTCCTGCAAGCATGTACAAATTTAAGATGCATTTTAAATGTAATGTCAATAGCATCTCTTTATGGATCTTTTTTTTTTCACTTTTATAAGGTGAGTTAAAATTAAGTTTTTATAATCTGAGTATGTCATGAGTGTAGAGCTGTTTGTGGTCTGGCATCAGGTGGTGATTTTGCTGTATTGGCTGTACTTGTTTGATAAATCTGTATTTTCTCAGGTATCAACTTCTGAGTTAGTCTGTCATGAAGAATTTTACCCTTCATTTGCCTTTTAGTATGTTTTGGCAGTACTGCATGTCTTGTGCCAAAGAACACGTGAATTACTTTATAATTATCAGTGTTTACTTTTGAAAGTTTTGAAAATTAGTTCATTTTCCCCAGAGTAGCTAATGCCTTTTGTAAGACAAGTGGTATTTCATGGATTGTGAATTCTGAAATATGGCAACAGTTGAAGGAACATTAATTGTCATGATTTTCATTGTCCTTCTATCTGTATCTAAAACTCTTAACTACTTTAAACTAATGTATCTCTCATATTCCAGTTTCCCTCCTCTTTTTTGGGTCTGACCGTGGTAAAAATCTCATAGTATTGTAATTTTTTGCTTTTTTTTTTTCTGTATGAAGGACTTTGGAAAATATATTTTACGATAAACCTGTTGATTTTTTTTACTTAGGAAAGCCTTTACGACTCACTCTTCAAGCATGTGATGTAAAGGGAAAAGAAGATAAATCAGGGCCTGAAAACCTCCTTGTAGAGCCATGGACTGGGGATGGTAAGAGCCTGGACTTAAAATCCATAATATTAGGGTCATAAAATCATTTAAGTTAGATGATTCCACCAAACATAATGGTTGTTAACAATGCTGTGGTGCTGTTCCATATTTACTTATATGTATTTGGTTCTTTACAGTTTTATGCTATGGAGGATCTGTAATTAAAAAAAAAAAGGCAAACTAACAAACAAAAACCCAAGCCAAAACAATATATAAATTCGATTTTGCAATGCTGTGGATTTCTCATAAACCAGTTTATTGTCAAAACAAGCTAACCAAACAAAAAGATTGGATTTTGGAGAGAATTATTGATATTCTACATGGAAGTCAGCAATGAGCCGTAACAGAGAACATTCTACTAGAGCACACTTTGTGGGTTGAAGTCATGAATCACTGTTAGTTTCCCAAATATTGTTGGGGAGAGAGTTTGTAGAAATCATTGAAATTCTCACTGCACGTGCCTATTAATTCTCCCTTAAAGCCTCTCTTTGTTAATGCAATGCTTTTATGTACTGGATAGAACCTAAACAAAGAGATGTGTGTTTCTTGACCTCCTTTTTAAGTGAAATGCTACCTAATCTTTTTTTTTTAAATGGTTTATTGTCTTGTGCAGTGCTACTGGTAAATGAAAGCTATTGTGACAGAAAATCAGGCACATTCTAAATGCTTATTTTACCCCTCTGTTTGTTCATGTGTACTATTTGAGTTTATTCTTTAGTTATTTTGTGACTTGTCTTCTGTTGTTTTGTGGGTCATAGCTTAGGGGACTAGTCACTGAATTCAGTGAATAGAGCCACAAGCCAAAGTAATATTTGGGAATTGCTAATAAACTTTAATGAGAAAATATTCTTGAAAGTGCTGCAGATATTGCAGTGCCCAGAGGGACACTGCCTGGAGAGTTCTGTGTACATACTGGTAAAATACAATCTTCTTAGTTGTCCCTTTTCTTTGGAAACATTTGCTAATGAGCATTTCACTGGAAAAGCGTTGTGGTTTTGTTTCCCCCCTTCAGCTCACAATCCCAATATTCTCTTTCAAACACCTTGCACTAGCACTCATTCCAGCCTCATTCTATTCCCACTGCTGCTTTAGGTTTTCTTACTGAAACTGGGAAAACCAGAGCAAGTATCATTCTTTCTACTGGAACTGAATCTTCATTTCAAGTGACACAAATTAGAATAAAGGTATGTACTTCCTGTGAGCTTTTGAAGTGGAAGACTTACTTTTTTCCCCTAGTGGTGGAATTGAATTGGGTATTTTTAAAATTACCTGAAATTTAAATTCATTATGAAATACTGTTATTTTAGAATTTTTCTTCAGTGTAAGTCAGGGAACTTCAGAAAAAGGAGGTCTTAAATTGTTCCAGGGAGCCACAAGCATGTAGTAAAGACAGTTATTTTATATTGATTTTATCTGTATTTTGCAATATATATCTTAAGCCAGAGACTCTTTGGTTTATGGTTTCTCTCTAAAGTGTGTGGATTTATATGCAAGATCTTTTATCTTGTGTTTAAAATAACTTCTTGACTCTGTTTCAAGATACTAAGCATGTGAGTTCAGATTAAATGAAAGTATTTCAAATTCTATTTAGAGACACCAGTGTAATTTGAACATTCGGTGTGACTTTTATCTGGTTTCAAAGGAAGGTCTTGTGATTAAATCTCATGGCCAAGACAAAACCTCAGTGAAGTTTCTGCAGCTGAATTTATTTATTTACTTAAGGCAAAGCAATAGTTTAATTCCCAGAGCAGCAATGCATATTTCTATGTCAAAGAGACTTAAACATGAATGGACTTCTGGCAAGTAAATTCTAACTGGAGCTGGAGAGGCAGGTGAGTTGTTTCGCAGTGCAGTGATATTAATAAGGTGACATGATTTTAATTTTGTTTGTTTTTTTAAATGTAAAAGGAATACAGAATTACAATGGCAATTAATATGTGGAACTCTAGTTAATGTCAGGGTGCTGGCAGGGTGATAAATACAATAAATAATAACAATGTACATGATCTCAGTTCAGTGGGTTACAGAAGTTTTTATAACATTTCTCTAAATGTGTTTCATTTTCCTGTGCAATTCCAGAGACCAGCATTGTCAGGATTCGGTTGCTTTCCATAACTTGTTTTTTCTTACTGCATTGCTGTGGATTTGCCCCTCCAGGTCCGGAGAGGTGCCATTGGGGCGCAGTGTGGGCTGGTGTTTGCTTACAATGGTGCCTCAGAAAAGTTCCATGCCGAGGCACACTTCAAAAGGTTTGAGAGCTATGACAAATGGAAGCTGAGGGAATTCAAACAATTTTTGAAAACCAGGTATAAATGGACTTTTTGTAATGCATACATGGAAAATAAATGTTATATTTGATCTTTTTCCAATGCTGCTGGAACTACTGAGAGTTGTTCCAAGTGACTTAAAAATGGTGCATCATTTAATTGTTATTTGTTTGATTTTAATGAGCCTCAATTTGATGTGTTGGAGGAAATATATATATAGCTGTTGTTTTCAGCCTCTTGATTTAAAGGCCTGTTATAAAAGGGATATAGCAAAACAAACCTTGTGCTTGGGGTGCAGATCAATGATAACAGAAATTTTTTAGTTTTCATTAAATCAGTTTTCAGAACTGTTGCTTAGGAGTAAGGGGAGGTTAAGGGACCGTGACTGAAAAGATTTTCTTTATTTTTTTTCACCTTTCATGTAGTAGAATTTTGGGTATGTGAAACTTTTCTCTCTTCTCATCTTTACAGCCATAACATGCTCTGAGTATTTTGGTAGAATATCAACAGCTTTGCAATGTCTCTAAACTTTTTCTTTACGAAGTGTGTTACATTCTTTTGTACACAGAAGCAGTTGTTCATGTGATGATTTGGGAGATGATGATCCTATTGGCTGGTTTGAAGTAGAAGAAGAATGGGATGAAGTTGATGTCAAAATGCAGCAATGCAGAGTTTCCCAAGTAAGACCCCACAAAAACCCCTTGGCCCAGTCACAATGAGCAGGGGCTCTTCTCTGTTGCAACTGAAATAAACCTAATTCTCTTCTGTGGGGTAGAACTCTGGTGGATAGAAAAAAAAAAATTTATAGGCTTCTACTTAAATGAATGATTCAGCTTTTGTCCTCTGAATTTTATTCTTTNAGTTAAGTGGTGCTTCATGACCAAATTTAGTGCAAAGTTATGTGATAATGTGCAGATTACTGGTTTTAATATGATTGTTGCTTTATTCTAGTATCTAGACCATTTAACTACTGTGTAGTCATAGCATTTATTCTTTCAGAGCTGGATTCTTCAATCCATGTTTTAGTGGGCAAACAATTACTAAGCATTTCCATCAGTTAGACTGCTGTCCCTGGGGAATGGAGACTCTTGCGTTTTGAGAATGGCAGAAGATGGCTTTGATTTGTAGTGCTTAGTGCATTTGTAGGGGATGTCACATTTCAGATCCTGGTTCTGGAATCAGCTGTTGTAGTTCCCCAGTCCATTTGCACTGTGGGAATTAAGAGAATTGGTGGCATTGTTGTGTCAGCTGGGATTTTTTCTGACTCTGTTGCTGCTTGCTAAGTCACTGCTGCTGCAGAGTAACTGAGTACATGTGGATGGCAGGACTTGCTGTTCCTTCAGTTTTGTGTTCTGCACCTCACTGAGAGCAGACTGATCAAAGTGTGTTTTAGATATTGCATATTGATCCTCTGCTTGCTTTTAAATGCAGCTAATAATTCTGTAACCTGCAAGAGTACTGTAACTGTGGAAGTGAGGAACAGTGTGTGCAGAATGAATGCACTGCTGATGAATTAACTAACTTTGCAGGTGCCTGTCGAGGTCATAGAACCATCCCTGTGACTTTTTGGAAGCAGGGAGAGATCAAACTTAGCCTGAGTCTCAGGCTCAGTATTTTAAACCTCTGGAAGTGATAGACAAGGGACTAAGGCTTCCTGCCTCAACCCCACCCGCAGTCTCGTCACCTACATCCACTCGTGCCTTTTAAAAGCCCAATTTGTACCAGCTTTTAAACCCAAATCTTGTGCTGTTTTTCTGTCCTTCTAGTACTTGATGATAAAGTTCTTGTGCACAAGACAAGACTCAGCAGAACGGCTTGGGGTCCAAGGGCTGAGTGTTCTGGGGTATCTGCGGCCCCTGCGAGACGAGCCCTGCAGGACCATGAGCTGCCTGCAGTGCAGGAAAACTGAGGATGACACAGTTTGTGGCACAACTCTGCTCCTGAAGACACTTCATTTCATCCAGCAGCTGGCACAGGACCTGGTATTTTTACTTCTTAGTGTTTTTTAAGCCTCTGTTTTTCAGGCTAAGAGGAATAAGTCTATGCTGACAGCAGGTGTGAATGGGCAAAGAGAAGTTGGGGTACTTGTAACAACGGTTAAAAAACCGTGTTGTGGAGAAAAAAAAATTATCTCTGAAAAATAGAATTCTGTGTATGTTTGCTGACAGTTTATTACTTTCAATCAAATTAGATGGAGAGGTAGAGGTTATAAAGTCTTCTGGTGGTGGAGAAAAGGAATGGGATCCTAGAAATCTGGAAGGAGGGGGAGAGCTCTGTGAAGGAGGAGGTTTCAGCATGAACTGTCACATTTAGACACCAGAATATCCATGAAAGAAACTGGAATTCATATTAACTGCAAATTTATAGGAAAGCTGGCTGTGCTTTCCTTTAAGCTCAGTGCTCAGGGATTTATGTTTTATAAATGTGTTCTGTATCGAGTTAGTTTTCCAATCTTGCATTTTCTTTGCCTTTTTAAGGTTCAGCAGAAGGAGAGTGGATTAAAATACAAGTCATTTTTAGATTTCACAGGCCTTGATTTGCAGCTGTTCTGGAATTTTTACAATAAACTGCACCAAAAGTAAGTTACTTCTTTCTTGTCTACTGAAGCACTAATCAGTGTGTGTGTGTATAAATAAAATATGCTTTGTTTAGTTACAGCAATTTGTTCTTCCTAAACTACATCATTTACATAAATAACATTTCCCTACTGCTGCCATATGGACTTTAAACTATAAAGTTATGTAGAAGCTCGAGCTGTAGTTTAATTTAGCTGGTAGCTACACTTCCTTTGGCTGTGTCTCTCCACTCAGTGGTTTTTATCTATCTGAAATGGTGACTATCATAGCAATATTTGGTGCAAAAGAACTGCTTTTCTAGTTTTTGCTTCTGTTTGCTTTATATCTTGTTACAGCCCAAGGGAAGAATGTATCTTTGCTCAAACACTGCTGTTGCAGCTTCTCCAGAGCTGCTTCTCTGTACTTACTGGAGATAATAAAACTGCTAAACCTCAAGAAACTCCTCAGAGCAAAACAGCTGGTCACACAGAAGCTGCAGAAGAGCTTTATAGACATTTGTGTGAAGGTAATTTTTATTCAATGTATATTGACTGTTTTGTCTGTTAAAGTTTGGGAAAAGATATTCATTCCTAGAGGCCAAGTCAGCTCCTGTTCCTTTGTCCCTCCTTCAGGTCAGTGTGCTAATTAGTCCATCACTAGAAACTTTCCTTGGCCCAAAGAAATGGTTTTATAGGCTTTCTGACAACGTGGTCTGGAAACAGCTGCAATAGAAAACTTGAACATGTCACCTACTTGTACCATCAGGGAATGTGACCCTTTGACTATTGCTGGGGTTCATTTATTTCTGTACATCAGTATAAATGAGCTCATGAGTAGACTGTGAGGTTTACAGGAACACAGGGAAGATTCTGGAGCCAGTGAAGAGGATGGGAATTACACATTAGAATTTTTTGGAAGTAGGGTGGCACGCTCTCTATTCAAGTGTAATTTGAAGAGTCTCCTGCAAAGCGAGTTAGAGGGAAACACTTTATATAGAATCTGTCACATCTTGAAAATTTTATTAGCTTTGATGGGTGTCAAGTTATAATCTTCCTAGAATTCATTTACTTGGTGAATAAATATATTCTTTCTTAATATAAATCTTTCTTGCTATAAGTTAAAAAGTTTCCCCTCATTTTCTGTGTGTATAATGGGATTGAAAGGGCTTGAAGTTGTGTAGACTAACATTTAATTCAGTTATGCCTCTAACATATTAGATGGGGTATTAATTAGAACTTGTAATTTTGTTTCCTTTTTGTATGAGCAGTAGTGGATATGGGGGACAGTAACTTCATGCCAATGAAAATGCTGAAAGAGGAAGTTAAGAACACCTTACTCAGTGGAGCAGCAGTTTTTTTCCCAGATAGACAGACCAGGCGACACCAGCTCTTCACCATGATGGTAAACATTAAATGAGAAATTGTTTGTTTAGTACCTGCTTTCTTTATGCAGAAAAGAGGACAAATCTGAGTTGTTATTCTCAAATAATATATACTTTGTCCCATTCAAGTAAAAACCTTTTTTTTTCTTTGCCTCTTTTTACCCTTCCCCTTTTCTCTCTGCAGCTTATCCAAAGAAAGAGGAACTAACCCTGCCTTTCTTACCAAAAATGAATAATAGAACACAGAAATTAGAATTCTTTGTCACAGAGGAGGAAAACAGAATGTATCATAAAAATATATCTTTTTCCTTTTCTAGAAAAACATCACAGAGCAAGAACATAAGCAATCTGTACATCTTGCCTTCAGATCCTTGTGTACCCACTTCAGGTAAGGGGTCCTGAAATTGAAAATGTTTGTCTGATACCCCACATTTCTTAATAAGTTTGTATTTAGTCCTTTTTAGAAATGTTATTCCCCTAAGCAATAATTCTCTGAAGTAATCAACTGATGCTGTTTAGAAAGGACATACTGCTATTCAATATTTTTATTAACTGAATAGCTCTGTAAAGCACTGGCCAAGGTTGGTGCTGAAATCACAGTATATTGCTCTTAGGCTTCCTCTAGGCTGTCTTCCAATTTTTGAAGTGATTGTTTGTCAATGCTGATGGTTGGTATTTATTTAATTAGTCTGGAGTCATCAGACTTTTGATTTTCATAGTAATTATACAGTAGGGTCTCTACAGATTTGACACAAAAAATACTAAATTTCTGGTTGGGAACTGTTTGGAGCTTCTTGTTGCTGGTTAGTAAGAATATCTTTGTTTTGTAGTGATCAAGATCCAGGTGGACTCTTACTGTTACCAGAGAAAGGAGTTTCTGCAAATTTTGACATAAGTGAAGTGTTATCAGTCATGGACACCCTTCTGCTTGTGGCAGCAAGAGAGGTAACTGGCTTTGCACTGCTCCTGCTTCTTTGTCATGAGTTTTGTACGCACTCAAACACGAGCTGCTTGCCTGCCATGGATGTTAAGGAACCAGCTTCCCTGTCCTTCTGGATACAACTGGTCATGGCTGTGCGAGTCAGCAGGATTAGCTTTTCCAACCAGTTTAATGTTTTCCTTTAACCTTTAACATTTCATAATAGTAGAGTAGGAAATTAATAATATTTTTCCAGTAGGAAATGTGTAAGATGTGGTGTTTTTCCATAGCATTGAAAAGACTCTATGGAGAGACACTGGGATACAGAAGGAATCATTCCATTTTGAGAGGATAAGATTGGGCATGTTACTAAGGGAGGTGGAAATGGAGGAGGATTATTTACATATGCAGAAAAACTCTGCTGAGAGCATCGAGTGACTCATATGTAGCTGTTCCTATTTAAAATTGTGATATATCAAAACAAAGCACATCACTTGCTATATGGTGTTACATGCTGCTTGTCATTTGCATTTCATCTTTTTCTGGGCTGAGTGGGATGATTGTGTCCATCTCAGTTTACTTGGTGCATACTGTGTGTCATGCTGCAGCAGAAGAGGCTCCGTTACATTCATAAGTGTTCCTTATTTTTCAGTGTGAAATGATGATGCTGGATGTTGCACAGCAAGAGAGTGGCGCGGTCTTGTCTTCCTTATTCTGGTCTGTTCAGGGCAGCCTCCTTTCCTGGTGCTATCTGCAGCTTAAAGGCACTGATAATTCAGCCAAGGACCTTGCAGTAGAAATACTTAAAAACTGTAAGTGCTGGGATTGAATACAGAATTAAATATGGTGCAATACAGGACTTTAAAATATGATTTTGCAAATTGCAGTATAATTAGGGATCACCAAAGGTTGCCTGAGGCATACTCAGAAATGTCATAGCATTTCTAATCTCTCTAGGAAGTAATTAGTAGGCATATTAAGCAACTTGGAGTTTTAGTTGTACTGATAATCTTATATTGGGAGAATCTTCAGAAAGGGTTTCAGTAAGTTTTGGGGGCCAAATACTGAAAAAAACCCCAAACAACAAATAGTTACAGACTTTCATTTGAACATTTTAATTTCTTAGCATCCTTTATTTTGGTAAACTCCTGGGTGCTGATATGTGTTTTCCTAGATGTTTGTAATAGCAAGAAGAAAGGAACTTGCTTAAGAAGCTGGGTACATCTAAGGGGTTTTGTTGGGTTTTTTGTGGGGGGGATTGTTAGTTTTCTTTAATGCAGCAGCTCAGTGTTGAGTAGTTAATTGGGCCAAATAGTTAACAAAGCTGTAATTTATGTAAAATTACATCATATTTATGTTATTTGTATATGAGTAAATTTGCTGTGTTCCTGTGTTACATTTAAAAATGGAGTAAGGCTGTAGCTAAAAATTCCTACCCTCACTTGTTACTCTAGCTGCATTTCTTAGCTGTGTATGGAGGCTACTGGATACATGGAGGTTGTTGAAACAATCTTGAGGTGTTTGATGAAATTACTCATCAGTCATTTTTTCTGTGATATTGTTGATAGGCACAACTTGTTTCCACAATAGAAATATCACAGAAAACTTCTCTGAAGTGTTGGGTGTTGCTGCCTTGGGGGCAGCAGATGCCTTCCTGCTGTATTTGTCCTTGTGCACATCACCATGCACCTAATGTTTGATAAAGTGGGTTGTGGGAGCAAATCCTTAAGGTGGCTATTAAGGACTTTTTTTTTTCTCTTTAGATGTGGGCCAGTTCCTGTCAAATATCAGAACAATTTTGCAGTCACTCTTATCTCAATATAGTGGCAAAACAATAGTAGAAAAAATAAGTAGCTCTGTCTTTGCTATGGCAACTCGTCAGCTGGTAAGTGAACAGTGGGGTTTTTTCCTATTCCTGGGTGGCATGGCTGTGATTCTGGAATTTTCATGACACCCGTGTTTGCTCCTAGGTCATCTTCTTGTTGGACTTTTGCACTTTAGACATTCCATACTGTACTCTGCTACAGGGATTCAGCACTTTGATAGAACCACTGAAAAGCCTTTGTAGTGAACCTCATAAGGTAACCAAAGACACGGGCACTATTAAATACAGTGAAACAAAAGCAAAATTGCAAGAAAGACATAGAAAACTTGGGTGATTCTGTTGCTGAGCATTGGAAAAGAGCTGGAAAGCTTCTAAAAGTGTGGGATGTGTAATGAAATGTTGAGTCAAGAACTAGAAACATATCTACTGATATGGGAGATGGGCAAAGTGATCAGACAGTGCAACTGGAATGAGCAGCCTGGAAGGTAGATGGGAAGGAGAGGATTCTGAGGGCGAAGGGGAAACAAATTAAAAATAGTATATGCTTAACATTTTTAGCTTCACTGCTTGTGGTGATGCAAATAAAGCCTGTATGTCTGTAGCATAGATGTTTAAATCTGCATTAGTCATCCAGACTCTCTTTTTGTCATGACTGGAGACTTGTAGTCACTTGTGGGTGAGAGAGTCTCCTCCTGAGTCTCCCCCTGCAGTAGACTGGGTGGGTTTTGCTTTAGAAGTGCTTCCTAATTATGATTACCAAGGATGTCTTCAGAACTAGTTTCAGAGTAAATCAATGCTGTAGCCCTTTAAATGCCATTTGTATGCACGTCTGGCAACTTGAAATTATAGACACAAAATCTAGTGTGGCAATTTACTTTTTTCTTGCCTTTGTATCTAAGAGTGCATTTTTGTTGTACAGATGGACATGGAAAGCTGGCAGCAGGAGCAGCCTGTAGTATTGCGAACCTGGACAATGGAATCACCTCATAACTATGAAAATAATTGCCATGAAGTCTCAGTCTTCCTGTGTCATGGGGCAACTTACTTTGAGGTGGAATTTGATGAAAAATGTGAAACTGAAAGGAGGTAATTTAATCTTGTGCTGTGTTGAATTCCAGTGTCTGTTTGCAGAGGGGCAATTTATGTTTCAATGTGGACTCCACACACGCCATTTCAATTTCTTCATTGTCCAGAGCAGTACACAATGTGTATTTTTGTGAATGACCTTGTGCTGAAAGGCACCTCTCCTGGCAAATTTACAGACATGCTGTTCATATGAATTTTGCTTCCTTTGGCCTTGATCTGTTTTATAATAATGCTGTGACCACCACAGTTTGTGCTCGTGGTTATTTATTTTGCCGTCTTTCTGTTGGCTTCGTTTCTCTCGGTAACACATCAAGCTACTGCTTGGTTAAAGCATTTGCCAGATGTTAGATTTGGCACCCATTACCAATTCCAAAGTCCTGCAGGACAGCAGATCTGTGTTTGCTGGGACTTCTGCATTGAAACATGAAATAAATTCCTTAGCAGTCACATGAAGATGCGGTTCAGAAAGAAGTGAGAGGGTGCACTTAGATACAGCACTTGTGAAAATCCAGAAGCAAAAACATTCTCCCCCAAAACTTGAAAAGTAAAGTTGGAAGTAATCAGTTCCAATTTTCGCAGGTATGATTACCTGGAGTTTACTGATGCCAGAGGGGCAAAAACTCGTTACGATACAAAGGTTGGCACTGAGAAGTGGCCTAAGGTGAGCACCTTTAAAATTCTGAACCAAATTATTTATCCAGTCTTAGGAAGTCCTTATGATTCCTGTGGAAACCCTTTATGTAAAAGGATGCGTGCTTTTGTGCATGGGTGTGTTTATTAGGTTTCTTAGGCGGTGGGGAGGAGATGGGGAAGAAAGTCTGAAATGCTGCAAATAAAAGGAGTGAATGTGTAAAGAATCCCTCTTTGCTCCTGTTATCTAAAGAACAATCAGTGAAAGTGAAAAGGAATAATCATGTTTAACTGCCAAAATACATGGGTAAAATTTGCTCTGCCCTTGCAAGTTTTTATATCTTAAGACAAGTGTGGCCCTCCCTGGGGCTGTGCTCTGTCCTCAAATGAGATGCTGCTCTTCTGTTTTGTGGCTCTGACTTTCAAAGCTCAATCATACATAAAATTGCTCATTAAGCTCTTGAATAGAAATTTTACCTGCTTAGTACTGTGGGTTTCTCATTGAGATGGTGGGGGAAATTAGATCTGTTATGGCCAGAACATAATACTGAAACCCCAGAGTTGCTGAAGGGAATTCATTACCCTGAAATGTTTTCCTGTCATGTACATTTGGCAAAATGACTGTTTTGTTGCTCTGTAGAAAGTGACCTTTAAGGCTGGCCCACGGCTGCAGTTTCTCTTTCACTCTGACAGCAGTAATAATGAGTGGGGCTACAAGTTTTCCGTCACTGCTTACGGCCTCCCAGACGTTGCCGTGTCTTGGGGCTTGGATTTACAGCTGCTTGTCTCCCGGCTGATGGGGCGCTTGGCTTCCCGAAGCATGGCCCTCAAATCCCTGCGAGGTGAGTGCCTCTCATAGCCCCCAGCTGGGACCCATGCAAAGAGGAGGTACAAGGACTTTATGTTGAGAATCCCCTGTGAAAATGAAGTTCCTTTTGTGTTTCTCTCACGTGAACATGGAACACTTGCTGTGTTGTGAGTCCATGGAAGACGTGGACACATGGAAGTAATCCTACTAAGCTAAATTACATTTATGAAGTAGCATGTTCATTTTTTTTTCCTTTTAAAATTGTTCCCTGGTGCTGTCATCCACCCCACATTGGGAGTGTGAATATGGAGCCAACAAACTGAAAAAATTACAGAGCTTAGGACACAAATGATTCTAAAAGTTTCATGTGAGCATTTGGTATTGAATGAAATTTTAATTCACAAATTAAGTTTGGTTAATTCCAGTAGTTAAGTACACTTAGGATTTGGGCCTCTGAAGATAAGTAAAATAAATCTTAAAGAATAAAATTTAAAAAAGAAAGTCAATTCATTAATTTAAAAACAAGAACATTTCTCTCTAGCTTCCTAAATCTGAATGCATCCACCACTTTGGAGAAATTAGACAAGGCTAAAGAGTTCTTGCTCCAATCAGGTGGTCCATGTTTACCTTGGAAAATTAGACAGCTATTTACCTGTGAATTCAGGGAACTAATTGAAGTGGTTGAGAATATTTTCTTCCTTTCTTAATATGAGCATGCTTGCACGTAACAAATTAGGTCTTTAGTAGGAGAGAAAGCTTTCAAACTCTTTTAAATTAGAAAATTTCTCTAGTTGTAATACAGTGAAAATGTTTAATTTAAAATCCTTCCGTATTGTAACATTGTCTCTGTAAGATAAGATATCGATGCTGCCATTAACGAAAGGGTACATTAGTTTTCTGTACCATGTTAGAAAAACAGAGAACATTGTTAAATTACTTGTTCAGTCTATTTGCATTAACTTTTTGTTGTGTTTCAGATTTATTCCCTACTGGATGTTTAACATTTATTATTTTCATTAATCTGTAAAAATGAAGAAAATTATTTAGTAACTGAAGGGTCTGTTCTGAATTTCTTGCAGAATTAGGTAGTGAAGCAGACTTGCCTCCTTTGAAAGTAACATCAGTTCTTAATTCTCCTCTGTGGAAACCTGTCTTCAGGCATCAGATGTGTCCTGAGGCACTCCCGGGAGCCAGGCAAAACAGTACCAAGCATCAAGACAAAAAAGAGGTACTTACCCACTGCTTCTGTTCTCTTGGCATGAAATCCCTGTGTATCACACAGGTTCATTTGGCTTTATGGAGTTGGAATGCCCTTAAGCATATGCTGCTGTGCTAAACTTGTCATTATTTGTGCTGTTGGATTCAAATATCAAGGAGGAAAGAAACTGTTGTTCTGTGTCCTTTATTAGTTTCCATTTTCATGGAATCATCAAATGGAGGGATCTTCAAAGATCATCTAATTCACTCCCCACCTTGTGCAGGGATGTCTTTCATTGATCAGTTTGCTCAACTGCAGTGGATAAACTGCAAGTTGACTTATGGTTGCAGCTCATTGCTACATTTTTTCTCAGCCAATATTGAAGTTAATGTGTTACACCCTTCTCTGCAGGCTCGGAGCTCTCCCCATGACGTCTGCCGTAACTTTCTTATCGACTTTGCAAAATCAGATCCTGCCCAGGACTTCAGTGGGCAAAAATCTGAACTTTTCAAAGGACTTATACAGGCATGTAAAAAACAGACCCCAAAGACAGATATAGTTGCTGGTTCTACTGTTGATCAAGCTGTGAACTCAACATTTGCTGCTTTGGTGTATCTCACTCCAGATTTATTTGAGAAGCTTCAAAAATATGGTAACTCTAATATTATTAGACTATCTTAATAATGAAGACTTAAATTTGTAAAAGGCTCTCTTACAGCTGAGTTTATAACGTTTAAAAATCAGTTTAGTGGGGCAATTTAAAGAAGATGTTCTCTATAAAGGTATCATTTAAGCAGACTAGGTAAGCTTTCTCTCTAGAGTGTTTATTTTTTATTAACATATATTTTTGTCTTCAGAGCACTGGCAAAATATTAATAACCATCAGAAGCTACTAATTCTGTAAAGTTATACCTAAAGAGAGTAGTGATGTCCTCTGGGGCTTTAGTTCGGCACAATGTGGCTCCAGTTATTAGAGGTTCTTGGATCATTTTCTACATTGTACCTTTTCTAAAAAGCCAGCAACAATTTCTCTTATTAACTGTTGGGGTTGGAAGAGGTGTGAATTATCTCCCAAAATACCATTCTGTGGAAACCAACCTTGCCATCCTCAAAATAAATATTTAATTTTTTTTTTTTTTCTAATAGAAGGTGATGTTTTGCTTTTAACTTACTAGCCATTGTATTATAGTTTTTGTATTTTTCAGTAGGTAAAGTGAACAACTTTTTGACTTACAACATCCTTCCATTAAGTTTATTGATATGTTTGAAGTATTGGTTAATAAGATGTTACTTGGTTTTGAAGGATTTCATTTTAGGCTTTTCACTTTTTGTCATAATTTTGACACTAAACATTTTACATTTTCACAGAATGATTGAGCTATTTTTTGAGCTCTGAAGTTATGAGTAAAAATGACTGACACAAAGACTGACTTGATGACTAATGTGGTTACTGCCTTGAGTCATTTTGTCTGTGTCTGACAATTGAGCTACTTTTCTGAGTGACATTGAAAACTGGACAAATATTAATGAGTGTTTAAGAAATCCATCCCACTGTTCTGTCAGTATCTTCATCTGCTGGTCATGCTGGGGCAGACTCATTTCAGGACCTGTGTTTACCTGTGCTATGGGAAGTTTGGAGAAGGGATGCTGAAAAAGATATAGGAAAAGAATTAGAAAGGGAGAATGGAAGAGGGAAGACTGAATGTCTTTTCTCCATAGTCATTGTCAGGCTAGTTTGAATAGAAACTGATTTGTCAGGTTTTTAATTTTTGCAAATTGGTGTTGAAAGTCCATTCCAGAAATTTGTAGTGTAAAGCGATAGAGAAAACAAATGCATCTATAGAGCTTTAAGTTAATACTAAGCATTTGTTGATTTTTCTGATAAGTTTGCATCAGTGTTATTGCATGCCTAGGGAAGGATTTTATTTTCCATGGCTTCAGGCATCAATTTTGGGAAGAGATGAGAAAGATACTCATAAATTACCTTTGTAAATAAATCAGTCAAGGTGCAGTTCACGTATTTAGGATGTACAAAAGTTGGCAGGTTTATTCTCTATTTTTCTTACAGGTATAATTCCAAGTATTGACTAAGAGACGAAGAGAAGGCTGTAGCATAATTTTAGTTAAGTAGTTGTATAAAAATGGAGCTGTAAATAAACAGGACTCTCTTCTTTCTCTCATTTGCAGTCAACAGTGGAGGCAAGGTGCCTTTGAGTGATGAGTTTGCACAAGTATATTCCCTGGCTGATTCCATTAGAATATGGATGGTAAGAACACTCAGGAGGATCTCTATTAATGTCATTTACTTTAGTACTCTACAGTGCAGTGTTAAGGAGTAGGATGGAACAATTTTTCCTTCAGTTATTCTACATCAACTGTTTTCACTTCGAAAGAACATAAGTTTACTTTGAAACTTTGGACTTAAATGTTTAAATGCATCCTTACACTCCCCTCCTTCCCTCAGGCCCAGATGTGTCATCATGAGTAGTTAGGACTGAATTTGACTGAAAATCAATTAAGTTTGTGGTGTATTTAACAAGAATGTATGTTGTAAATTAGAAAGATTCTTACATTGCTGTTGAAGTTCTTTTGAGGTATATCATAGAAAGAAGTGTGTCTTAAACATCATTCTATTGTCTTGTGACTTTCTCCCTCCTCTTTTCTGCCTAAGAATTCCTGGCAGGTTGATGTACTAAAGTTACAATGGGTGCAGATGCATGTTAAGATGAGTAATTGCCTTTACCCATTGCATGACAGGTGATGTTTGCATCTGACAGAGCTCGCTAGTGAGGTGACATGTTTTTGGAGAACTTTATCTCACAACTAGATGTATATATTTTACTGAGTGCTGAGGGTAAAGTAGAAGCCTTCTTTTCCTTGGAGGACTGATGCACATCAAGTCATGAGACAGGGAACAGTCTCAGCCTGCAAAGCTCGAGCAGCTCGGGGTGAGGCTGTTACTGCTCTGACAGTCCAGGTGCTGCTCTTTTAGGCTCCTGGGTAGTTTGCTCTGAGGTTTGGAATAGCAGCTGTTGTCATCTATTCCTGAGATTAAATTCCTTTCCGTCATTACAGTCTTCATCCTGCCTTGCTGTATAGATACACAGAGAGAATCATATTTTAACTATATTAACATCCTGTCTACAGTTGGAAATGAAGCAGAAATCCCTGATGGGGAGGGGAAATGATGCTGAGGAGAAACAGAACACAGAAGCAAGTGAGGTGAACCCAGAAACTCTCGGTGAGTGTTGCCTTGTATGTGGGAGCATTCCAGGTAGCTTAGGAAGGCATTGCCTTGTAAAGCTGAAGACATTATTTTTGCTGCGAAAGGTAAGTTAGCAGCTGGGCTTACTTTTTCATACCTTAAGAGATAACCTAGTGTACATTGGATTAACTATCTGGGATTGTGTTCTGCTATTCTTTGCAGAAAACAGTGAGAAAATTCTGCAGGGAGTGACCTCTCACTTGGGTCACCTGGTTCTTAACTTATGTTCATCTGTTTTTGTAGATACTTCTTACCACATTTAACTGATGTTAGAACAGCAGCTGATGTTTATTAGAACAAAATGTGTTCTCATTGACTAGTCTGTACTTCTTATGGTTCAGTGTGGTTATTCAGATTTAGCATTTGGAAATCTGAACTTAAGCAACTGATAGCATCATGATCAATATAACAAGAAAACCAGTATTTTCTAGCTGTCTCGACTGAGAAGAAATAAACCACTTTCTTCCTAAGCGTAAGACAGCAAGTTTGTTGTTCTATTGTTGCGATTTTAACTCTCCAATTTTTATGCTGCAGCAAAACTCTGTATGCAGAAGAGCCTCTTGTTACTGAATTTTTTGCCCATAAGAGCAAAGACTAAAGATTCTGCCTCAGACAGTTTGGAAGCCCAAGACATGGATGATCCCCTGCAGTATTTGAGTGACAAATGCCAAAGACGAGGATCAGCTGTGGACATGGACTTCCAGGCAGCACAGTCGGTGTCGTCCAGTGCAGGAACTCACCCTGTTTCAAAAGAGGGGGGTCAAACGTCACGGTCTGATCTGAAAGTTAAACAAATTCCAGACCTCCACCAAGCAGAAGCTGCATCTGCATTTCATAGTAAGCCTGTTGAAAATACAGTTTCACAGCAAGAAGACGTGTCATCACCTCCTTCCACTCCTACACGGAAGTCTCAGCTCGGCCGTGGAAGGCTGAGGCTGCTGTCATTCAGATCAATGGAAGAGCCAAGAGCTGTGCCTACTGTGAAGGAAAAATATCCTATTTTGAAGAACATACTAGACTTCATTAAGGATCAATCACTTTCACATGAAAGGTAAGCAAATTGAAAATAACGTCAGTTACACTATACAGAAGCTTGTCCTCACACCTCTTCAGGTGGAATAAAACATTTTATCAGCAAGATAATATTGCAGAATATTTTGTATATGAACAGTTGTCAAACTTCTGTATCAAACTTCAGTTATTCATAATCATGTAGGGGCTCAGAGACTACTATTTCATTTCATTTGCTTCTATCACATAGAACAGAATGTAAAAAACAGTCACTTGGCAATTTATTGTCTTGCTTGCCAAGATGTGTTTGCAGAGGCGTTTTGCTTTTTATCTACAAACAGTAAAGATGTGGTGTATCACTATTACCAATGCTTGGTACCAGATAGAGAGGAGTTGCATCTCTCATTAAATTACCTGGTATTCTGAAAACGTAAATCAAAAGAGGGATTTCCAATTCTCAGCTTGTCTGTTTTGGGCTCTAAAACATGGAGTGGTGCAGGAAGAGCTGGATTCTATTCAAAGCTTTATCAATCACTCCAACTAATACACTGAAATACAGTTGGAAATTCAGATACAAAGCAATTGTGTAATTTGTCAAGCGCTTCTTGAATTGTCAGTTATTTGTATTGTTTTAAGCACAGTGTTTTGAAGTTTTCACTTAAATTTTTTGCTTTCAGTGTTTTAAAGGTTCTTGCTTTGAGAAAATCCCAAGGGCAGAGTATTATGGAAGTGCTCAAGACCATCCGCCAGTGCCTCGACTCGCTTGGGCAGCCACACTGCTTTCACCCACCCTGTGTACTTTTTCTCCTAGAACTTCTAGCCTGTCAGAAAGATTTTACAAAGTAAGTAATTATTTAGGCAAATCTCAGCCATGTGATTTACTGTCTTAGTTCTTGTGTTCCTCTAGGCATGTGTATTGACGAGAGTAGAAAGTTCTGCTTTTTAATCCATGTGGATAATAAAAATATGACTTGAGGTTTAGTTTTCAGGCTAGTAGGCATATCTTGTGTACTTCATTTAAAAAAACCCCCAAAATTAATAATTATTTTCAAGTGGGACTTAGTTGCTCAGCTGTTCATGCCATGAACATGTTTAGGTCTGATTTCTGTGTTGTGTCTGGCCAGTGCTGTCAGAACTCTTGTCACTTGGCTTTTCATTGGTCAAGAGCTTTTGTGGTCATCTTGCAATATACTGATTTCCTTTAAGGTCTTGATTAGATTCTTGTAAAGCAAGTTTTTAATTTAAAGGAATGTTCGCTTCTTAGTGCTATGAGAATATTCTCTTTGCCTATTTTGTTTCTTCACTTCTAATTCCTAGTACAGGGTTCTTTTGTTTTTGTTTGAAACTTCTAGACTGCGTTTTTGAATAAAACTAACATCTTTCCCACTTTTGGGGAGGGGTTAAAAAGGCCCTGTTTGTAAAATTTGCACAAATCATGCTACCTAAAATATCACAGTGAATTCTAGGCTACTAAACCGACTCTTTAATTTGCAGCTACTTTGGAAACTTGGAAGGCTGTGGTGCTGAGCTACACAAAGAGATTCGAGAGTCCTACTATCAGCTTGTTTTGTTCCTGGTGAATTCTGTGAAGGGATTTAGTACAATTAATGACAGGTACAGTACATTGCTTGCTTTTTTATTTATGTGATTTTTTTTTTTTGCATTCCTTCATTCCTCCTCCCTTGTCATTTGTTATTTGTGCTTTCCTCAATTAATTTTGACTATACTTTCCATTATTTACAGAACTAAATAAGGAGCCTTGATCTTGTGATCAAAAATGCCAAGTTAGTTTTTTATTACTAAAGGAATAAAGGAAAGCACAATAAATTTATCAGTATTAAAAACTTGACTTATTGCATTTTGTAGTTAAAATTCTGCAGTATGTCTCTGAAGCTTAGTAGTGAAATACTAGAAATAGCAAATTTGTCTTGGAGTACTTGGGCAAGAGTAATGCCACAAGAAACATGGCAATTCTGCAGCCATGCTTTAATGTTAAAACTCATGTTTTGGCAACGTTTGGTTAGAAGTTGGAGGATTTATAGCTAGATGTCCTAGAGAAATGAGAACTTTATGGCTATAATGTCAGACTCACTGACAATAACTTCCAAGTCTTTTGTTCAGTTTCAAGTGAAAATGTCAAAAAGGTTTCAAAGAGAACAAATTCCTGCAAATACCAAGAAAATGCTGTACTGCAGAGAAGAGACAAACCCTCTTGCTAATGCTCAGGCAACAGCATTAGCTTGATCTTAACTGAATCCAGAAGGAAAACCATCTCTATGTCGAATTCCATAGTCTGTACTTGCTAAATTATGTAAATTGAATACTTTGATAAACCTGAGTTCCTGCCACAGGATTACTTTAACGCATAGCAAAGCCTATAATCAGCTTTTAGTGGTTTTTCTGCCCTACCTCCCCACACACAGTTTCAGCTCTAGATCTGTCAACTTTAGGTCAGCTTTAGAGCTGTTATGTTTTAATGTCTTTTGTTTTTATTTAGGTCGTTGCTTCCTGCCTTATCCTGTGTGCAGACAGCTCTCCTCCACCTCTTGGATATGAGCTGGGAGCCCAGTGATCTTTCCTTCTTTGTTGAGATCCAGCTGCCACATCTCCTCATGACGACATCACAGGAGAACATCAGTATCCACGACAGTGTCATCTGGTGAGTCAGGAAGAATGCAGCTTTCACATACTACTAAATACTGATTCCATTTTACCCAGAAAGGCTCCTGAACTTCGTGCTGGAACAAGCAGTAAGAGTATTATTAATAAGTATGGCATAATTTTGGCAAGTATCCAATGGTTTAACCTGAAGTATTTGAATTTTTTTTTGCTGGTGCAAAAACTATTGAAATTTTATCTTTAACCTGATTACTACTGGAACACTTCACTAACACAAACACTATTGTTTAGCAGTGTAGCAGGAGGTAGGTAATGCTGTTTCTTGCCTTGATGAATGTTAAGTGTTTTTAACACCTTCATGTGGCAATTTTATAGTAGTTGTACTTGCACATAAGCAAATGTGAAGGCCAAAAAACTTTAAAACGTCTGATCTGATCTGCCAGCATTCCAAAAGCTTTTATAAGAGTAGATTTTCCTGATTTTTGCATTGTGGTCCCCATATGTATTTAAGAACATGTCACAGAGGCAAGAAGCAGGTGTCTGTATGGTCATTTATTAACCAAGTGAATGGGATCTCTCACAATTTTGTTTTTATTAGCATGTTATAGCACTTTGTTCTTCATTCAAAAGTAAAGCTTTATTAAAGAGAAGCCTGATTGCATTCAAACTTAATTTTAAGCTTGCTTTTCTTTTAGTCAGTGGAGCGAAGAAGATGAAATTGCAGACTACAAGCAAAACTGTGAATGGATGGATGAATGTCAGGATGTAATGTTTGAGACCTGGTATGAAAAGATAGCTCAAGCTGACTCAGAGAAGCAGAGAAAGGTGACCTCGTGTTTTGTATATTTATCTGCAGAAGGGGTAAATAAGAGATCTTTAAAAGCCTAAAGGGGAGAAAGGAATCTGGTTTAAAATGAATTTTTATGAGTTGGATCTCTGTAGGCTTTCAAGAGTCTAAAATGATTAAAAGATCCCCATTCATTTTTGGCAGTGGAAATGTTCTGCTTTCTGTCTGAAGCTTTCTCAAAGTCAGAAAATAATGCTCAAGTAAATTGTGTCGATTCATTGCTGTAGATGCACATGTTTGTTGCTCGTTACTGTGACCTGTTAAACGTGGACATATCCTGCGATGGCTGTGATGAAATTGCGCCGTGGCATCGCTACCGCTGTCTGCAGTGCAATGACATGGATCTGTGTAAAACCTGTTTCCTTGGTAAGAACCATTAAATAACCCCACAAAACCCTGTATTTGAAGCCAAAATAGTATCTTGTAAATTATACACAAAATAAAATCAAACACTTTTCTTCTGGGTTCTTTGGAAATGTTTAACTTTTCTTCCCCCAATATGTATGTGAACTTGAAATTAGGAAAGATCCTTTCTCAAAAAGATTTTACAGGGAAATCTTTTCTTTACAGGTGGAGTTAAACCTGAAGGGCATGAGGACGACCATGAAATGGTGAACATGGAATATGCCTGTGATCATTGCCAAGGAGTTATCATAGGTCGGAGAATGAACTGCAATGTGTGTGATGACTTTGACCTTTGCTATGGATGCTATCATGCAAAGAAATACTCCGACAGGTATTCAAAATGTGATTTGCTTTCCCCCACGTGGCAGAAAGACAATATTTAGTAGCTAAATACAATCAGTCATTCTCATGGTGCTTCCTATAAAGCTGTGTCTGATATCAGAACATCTCCTTGGTGTCCTTTGGGGAAACAAAGATAGGACCAGTTCAGCAAAAATGTCTGGAAACCTGCCTCAGCCTCTGAAGTCACTTGGTAGCAATTGTTTTCTGGATGTGGCTAGGAAAGCTGCAGAAGGAGCTACCAGTCCTGTATGACAGGATAGAAAGATGATCACTGTTGTGGAAAACAGTTTCAGTGCTTGACACCAGAGGTCATAAAAACCAGGTCCACAGTTTGAGCCTCTGGAATGTGTTGGGTTTTAAGTGGTTTCCTGTGAAGGTGTTTTGTGTTGACTGACTGACTATGTTGGTTAGCAAAACACCAGCTGCATTCCTAAATGATGTCTCTTCTCCTTCCAGCCACTTGCCCACCCACAGCATCACAGTGTATCCCATGGTGACCATCCGAATCAGTGACCGGCAGCGCCTCATCCAGCCCTATGTCCACAATTATTCCTGGCTGCTGTTTGCTGCCTTGACTCTGTACAGTGCAGATCTGGCAAATGGGGAGGAAGTGGAAGGAGAGAAACTGGATCCCCAGGTCCTCAGTCATGCCAGAGTTCTGCAGCATCAGTGCATTCAGCTCATTGGGGACTGCCTGATGAAAGCACAGCACGGAAAAGGTGAGTCAGCTCCTCCTGCTCTGAACAATGCTTTCTACAAGTGTCAGAAATGTCTGTGGTTACTCACTTTAAAGTTTCCAAAGGAAAGGGGAAGCTACTGTGTACTTCACTGAGAATAACTGTTTATGTAGAAAGCAAATGCAGAACAAGTGTCGTTCAGGGTCATTGGAACATGGAAAATCAAGTGCTTGAGAAAATTAATTTTATGCTTACATAAACATTGGAGACAACTTGGCAAGTCTGCGGTTGGTTTTTTTTCCATCTTAGCTTTTGTAAAGGGATCAGTCAATACAGCTTCATGTTCTGTTAGTAATGTATCACTGACAGCTGAAGGACAGCAAATAACTTGGTGGGAAACCTTTTTGTTCTGCATCTCTTGGGAAGAGATTTTTAACTCTGTTTGTGGTATAAATTTCTGGCAGTGGTGTTCATTTGTTTGGAAATGGAGGTTTATGTGAACAAAAACCTACTAGAGAAAATAGGGTGATACAATAGGGACCTATGGTGAAAGTATCAAAAATTCTAGACTAAAATTCAAATAAGTTTGCTGGTAGTTTTTGTGAGCAGCTCTAATACAGCTGAAATACCACCACCACCAAATACTTATGCATACTCATTAATTAATTGTTGTTATCATAATTATTGTTTACACTATACAGTTCTATCGTGCAGGTGGTCAGAAGATTGAAAAATAAGACAAATTTCATTTGCTATTCATAATTTACACTCTACTGCTTTCTTAAATTAAGACCTCTACCCCAATGGCGTCTTTGAGGTGGAAGATGACACCACCTGTCCATCACTAGTATTTAATGGAACTACATAATTATATGAGCTTGATGGAAAACATGTTTTTGATGGAGTTAATGTTCAAAGGAAGTTTGTTAGAAGTTTGCAGTTCTCTTTTAAAGTGTTTCAGTTCTGCTTTTCGTCTGTCTTATCACCCAACAGCTAAATAACTTTTATAACTTTCATGCTCCCAGGACTGAAAAATTTAGCTCTCCTCTGCATGTTACCAGAAGATGAGTCTTTCTCAGAGAATGACACTGTTTCAGGCAGTCCTCCCCCTGACAGTGCTCCACAAAGTCATCCTGGTGATAAAGCAGGCAAGGCAACAGATGAGAAACCCAGCACAGGCTCTTTGGTGCATCGTACCTGTGTAAGTAGCTGTTATCTCCAGAACCCCTGATATCAGATATGTGATCTGATATTAAGCATCTTCAGATGCTTAAACAGCCTATTCTGAATGTGGGACTGAAATAAGGGATAGTAATGATTTCATTTATTGGTAGAAGTTGAGGGGCAAGGGGACAGTTGTTTTTTTCATTAGATCTGGCTGATCAAAAACTTCTTGTTCTGAACTGATTCACAAAAGTGTTGGAGGAGAGGGGCATGTCTTGTTCTTTGTGAAAGGGCTGTAATTTCCCCTGGTTATTAGCACTGTTAAGTAGGAGAATGAGTTTCCTACACTTTTATACAGTGTTTAAAACTATTATAGTGTAATAATTTTATGCAGAGAGATATGAGCAAAATAAAAAAACATGGTTTAATTGCATGGAAGCTTAAGACATGAATACATCAAGAAATTCTTCAGTAAAAGGTTGTGATACTCAAAGAAAAATGTTTGTCAAGTGCAGATGACTTCTTTCCATGCTTGTTCCTGCGGGTATTAAATTTTCTTTTAATCTTTTAGTACTTTTGTTTTGTTTTTAGGGGAAAGGAGATACTCACAAGGAAATCCAGTCTCCTGCAGAAGATGAAGTAGGAAAACAAGAAATTGAAATCAAAGATGTCTCTGCAAAGAAAGCTGTTGTGAGACAAGAGTCAGACTTGTCTGTGGATAGGAATGTTCCTCCAACAGGTAAAAAATGATTTCTCGTTTTCCCTGACACAGAAATATCCATTCATCTGCAAACAAATAGCTGTCCTTTTTATTCCTAATCCAATTTTGCATATTTTCATATGTCTGTGTCTGCTTTGTGAAAACCTGCCAGACATTGCTTTGAACAACTGTCTTGCAGTCGGTTTAAAGGAGTCTGGAAATCGGAGTAGATTTCCACAAATATTTATCCATCTATAGAGATTATAGTTCCTGTTGGGCTAACACAACACTTGTGTGTTCTGATGCACTCGGAACCAGAAATTAAGTGTGTTACCCTGTTAAAGACTGGGATTGTAAAAATTGTGATAGTTAAATGGATCCGTCTGTAGCGCTGTCCTTTATATGTTTTTACTACATGGTATAAATTCCTTTACCTTCTGTCTTCCATACACTTTTATAAAGACTTTATTTTCAAATTGTAATAATTATTTTTATAATTTCTATTCATTTGTAGGTTTGGATTATAAAAATTAAGCTATTACTTATTTCTTTATTTTTAATGTCACTTAGGGCATTTTCTTCTTTTGTTTTATTTAAAAGCAGGTGACTCCCTCTCAGAGGATTCAGCCCAAAAGCCAACAGAGAAGGTTTTAATACCTAGCCAGGAACAAGTTTTTGCTGAATGCTCTCAGAAGAGGATTTTGGGATTGCTGGCAGCTATGTTACCACCTTTCAAATCAGTTAGTTCTTTTTACTTCCATCTGGGTAGTTTTCTAAGTGCACAAATAACATGAATAAAATTCATAGAATTAAATGTGGGATATGGGCCCTTGTTGCTTACATGTAATGAAATGTGAATTAGAACGTCATCAGACATTGACATCACTAAGGAATGTAAGGGCTTGTTCCTGGGTGGGGGGACAGGGGAAGGGAATTTTTGTGTCTGTGAAGTAGTGTCTTAACCGTTCAGCAGAGTTTAAATCTTCAGTTTAACTTCACATGTCAGGTCACACTAACAGGCCAGTAACCAAAGTAGGAACGTAGTTTCTCATTCTTTTTGTCCCATTTGAAAGACCTTTAGAACAGAAGCTTTTGCATGTGCTGACTTTGACTAAAAATCTTGTTTTCTTTCCCTGCCTTACTGAGATTTTTCCCTCTCCACAGGGCTCCACAATGTCTCTGATCAACCTGGAACAAATACTTCCGCTGATGTTTCATGTTGTAATCTCAAATGCTGGCCACCTGAATGAAACTTACCATTTAACCTTGGGACTCCTGGGCCAGTTAATCCTCAGGCTTATGCCTGCAGAAGTGGATGCTGCTGTGACTAAAATCCTTTCAGCCAAACATAATTTGTTTGTTCCAGGAGATGGGTCTACGGTGCCAGAAGGATGGAAGACAACTCATCTTCTGTTCAGTCTGGGAGCTGTGTGTTTAGACAGGTGCTTCTTACCTTAACCCAATTAGTTAATCTCTGCTGAATAGTTTTTTTCTTTCATGTGCATAGAGACTTTTTAATAGAAAGGTAATTAAACCTGTACCCAGGTCATGGGAGGGGCTTAGCATATGCAGCCCTTGTTGCAGTGGGAATCTTAATTTCATTCCAGAAGAAGGCTGGCTGCTGAAGAGTGGCCTGATTTCCTGTGCTTACCTACACAGCATGTCATGGAGGAGGAAGTGAGGTTTGGAAACTACGTAGAAAACCAAAAATACAGTCCTTTATTTTTTTTGTGACATTATTTCTCTCACATTGTTACAAATCTCTTGTGTAACTTGGGAAAGGAGGAGGGTGTGTCACAAAACTATCACCAGTGCTGAGTTCTGGATCTGGCCCTTCTATGTAAGAGTATTTGAGAAGAGGTTTTTTATAGTAAAATAGCACTGGAAACAGCAGGGAGGGACGGATTTTGAAGATCCTGAGAAAGCACTCAAGCATTCTGAGATTAATGTCATGCCTGTTAAATGTGACTTATTTTTTATTGTAGTTGTGTTTTACAGGGAGGGTTCATAAACAAATAGCAAATCATATGAAATTTAATGGCAGAATATCCAGATCATAAGCTGAAGGAAAGGATTTTCTCAAAAACTAACTTTAGTGTGAGGAGACCAGTCCCTCTGGGTTATTTGTGTGATCCACAGAGTAAGCAGGTAGTCACATACATGGGGAATAAACCTCTTTCTGCCATGCAAACAGAAACTTCTGAATTCTAAACTAAAATTCAGAATTAACAGCGGCAATGTTCAGGCACACTTTGATTTGGGACTGTAAATGCTCTCAGAAAACAGAATAGTATTTGTGCTCTATGAAAAACAAAGCAGAATTCAAGTGTCAGCTGGCATGAAACTTTCAAGTATTTAGAAAACCAGTTCTGTCAATGATTTGAAAGCTGCAGCTGTGACAGATTACCAGTGATATGCTGTCTTGAGGAAAAATAGCTTCAGGTAAGTCTGCAGTCAGCCCTCCTAATGCAGCCTGCCCTTGCTTTGCAGCCGTGTAGGTCTGGACTGGGCGAGCTCCATGGCAGACATCCTTCGCTCTCTGAACGCCTCTGCGCAGTGGCACGATGTGATCGCTGCCTTCACTGACCACTGCATTAAGCAGCTGCCCTTCCAGCTAAAGCACACCAACATCTTCACTTTGTTGGTGCTGGTTGGCTTTCCTGAGGTAAGTGGCCTGTGGGTCTTAAAGGAAACAAAATTGGTTAAAGCTTTTAGGTGTCTCTTTCTAAATACTATGGATTCCATCAATTGGAGACATCCTTTATAAGCTCTCAAAACCTGGTGTGTGTCACAGAGTTCGCATCTTTCCACTTGTGCACAATTAACATTGGTCTAATGGAGAATAATGAGCTGGTTTTGCCTGGCATTTCTTTATAACTGCTACAAGCAAACCAGCTTTGTTTGAGTATCAAAAAGGATTTTTGTACAAGCAAAACAATCTACTCTCTATCTTGATATTCATAACTGATACATTGCCTATGTAACATTAAGTTGGTTGTTGTAGACATTTCTTTTATAGACTCGAACAGCCATGTTCTAAAGATCAGCAAATACCTGGCAGCAAGCAATGGTTCAGCTAAAAAATACAGTACCAAGAATAAGCAAATATAACCAATATAAGACATGGCTGTGTATTTGTAAATAAGCGTTCCAAATCCTAACTGAAGTTCCGCTGCCATTTCAGGTGCTGTGTATGGGCACTCGTTCTGTGTACATGGACAATGCTAACGAGCCTCATAATGTGATCATCCTGAAGCACTTCACTGAGAAAAACAGGGCAGTGGTTGTAGACATCAAAACCCGAAAGAGAAAAACAGGTTCTGTGACATTTTTGTTTTATCAGAGAATCACAGAGTATTTCCTTACAGTTCGTTATGGATACCCAAAAGCAAATGTTATTTGTACCACTCTGTCCAGGTCTGCAGAGTTTGAATCCCATTACTATTAAGTTGCCTGACTTTCTGCTCATAGGTTACCAAATTTTGCTTGCAGGTCACTGCTGAATTGTGATGCTTCTGCAGTAATTATTTCAATTATCTTTATTCAGAAAAGGATTTAGGAAACTGTTGAGACCATTCTGGTAATCGAGCAATCTCAGAAATAGGCTTTTGATGAAGCAGTTGTTTCTGTTTCAATATTTTTGTACTGCTTGTGTCTTATCCTTTACAAACCTGTGCTTAATGTTTTAAAACAATTGCTAATTTAAAAACAGTTTGGATATCCCTAAAATTTGAGACCAAGTGAAACATTCAATATATAACAAATCAGTTGGATTTTTAGGAGCAAGGGCTTTTTGCTTTTTATGGCCTAATATTGTGAAGTTAATAAAGCAAAGGTTGTCTTAAGATTTGACTACTGAAGTTGTGTAAAAGACATTTGGAAAAATCAACAGACTAAACTGCTTTTTGATATTGAAGGAAGATTTGAATATAAAAACTTTTCTTTATGTTTAACTGTTGACATTTTAAGCAGTAAGATCAGCAATATTTATTTCATCATATCAATTGCAGGTCAGAATTTTCCCCATTTTAATTGTAAAATACAATGTGTGCTGCTTTGTATGCTGTACTGCTAATGTGCAAATATGTGCCAGAAGTGACCTGGGAATTTTTAACTTGTACTGAAAAATGAAATACTTTCTTGACTGTTCAGGGAATCTGAGATTATTTTTGTATAAGACCTTTATTAGAACATAATTGATGTAAGGATGTCTCAACCTACTCGTATCTACTAAGAGATGACTCCACAACATTTTAAAGTGAACCAAGTGAATTGTATTTTTTCTCTCTTGTAGTGAAAGACTATCAGTTGATTCAGAAATGTGGGCAGGAAAGCAGCGATTCCCAGACCCAGCTGAGACAGTACCTGCAGCACTTTGTCCTCATCTCCACCCACCTCCTGCAGACCAGCATGGACAGTAGCTATGCTGAGGCAGTGGAAACAACTTGGGTCTTGTCGCTCGCTCTAAAGGGGCTTTACAGAACTCTGAAGGTACCTGGCATATAGAATATGATTGAGAAATAAAAATTCATGTTCTGCGCTGTGCTACGGGAACTTGGGTATTGAGCACACTGGGGAATTACCACGAGGGCATTTCTCTCACTGCTGGATCCCTTTATGCCCAGTCCATAGGGGGTTGAAAATGTTTCTGGGCTTTAAATAGCTTTTGTGAGTCTAAGCTGGAAGTTGTTTTGCTTCTCCTCTGTGGGGGCCAGGCATTCAGGAGAGCTCAGGAAGAAATTCATAGAGATATGAATGGAGTAAAGCTTACTTTTCTCACTCCTGAAGTATTGGAAGAGGAAATTTTTTTTTTTTTTTTTGACGGTCAGATCAAAATAGATACTCAGTTACTGCTCTGTGCATGTCATAGATTATACCCTTAAGAGATTTGAAGTGGGGATTTTTATTTTAGGGAAATGAAAGAAAAAGATTCCCAGTGTAGTTCATCTGGGCAGGAAATTCACCCAAGGCTGTGTGACAAGGCCTTGCAAGCACTGTGATGCACTGTTCCTTATTTAGTTATTTATTTGTGTATGTGTCTATGTGTGCAGATTCATGGCTTTAAGGAGATCCAAGCTGCCTTTCTTCAGTCTGGTTTACTCAAACTTCTAGTGAAGAAGTGTAGCAAAGGAACTGGCTTCAGTAAGACTTGGCTTCTCCGAGACTTGGAGGTACGAAAAGTGACATTTTGTAAAAAGTCAGGTTTCACACAGTGGCCTGAAAGGTCATGGCAGTGCACTGCCCTCCTGGGGAGAAAGACTCAAGATTATCTCTAATCTAATGTTGATTAAAAAAAAAAATGTTGATTTAACTGTATCCCTGAATCTGCCTCCTTCTGCCCATCATAATTGTGTAGATAATAGTCTAAATTCTTCAAAGCAGGAGCTGGTTTTCACTAATCTGATTTTATTTGGGAAAAAATTTGCAGGATGAGACATACTCACCTACTCAGATTGTTTTATGGATTTTATTTAGACTGTTCTAGAAAATTCCATTCTTCAATTTAGAAAATAATCTCAAAGAAAAGCATGATTTGTACAAGGTTTTGCTGCAGTGCAGGTGGGGAGATCAATGCACACATGGGCATATTCTTTCACAGTAGTTGTTAACTGCTGAAAGATAAGTGTGGTTCAGCTGTTAGTTATGTTTTATCTTAGGCAGGAGTTGTGTTAATTCATATTTAGGATTATACTAAAGCCAAAGGGCTGTTTTCAAAGGAGAAGGGTGTGTAGGGGCATTACTGGCATTTTGGTGATAGTCACCATTGCTCTGTTTTTGTCTTGGAATCTTCAAATCTTTGAGGTACTGAAATGGTTACATAATTATTTTCTCAACTTTCTCTGCACTTTCAGCTAATCACTGAAGTTGTCTTTGCAGCAGCATGGAAGGTGTAACTCATTAGTGAAGTGGGAAATGGTTTTGTTTTGTGTTTTGGGGGTTGTTTTTTTCTTTTTTTAGGTGTTGGTTCTTTGTAAAATAGCATGTGTTAAGCACTGTCCAGGTCCGATAATGTTCTTCTAAAATGCTGATTGCAAATAAACTAATAATACCTACAGCTGTCACACCATATGCTACCTTTTTTCTGTGTAGATTTTGTCAATAATGCTGTATTCCTCAAAGCAAGATATCAGTTCCCTGGCTGAACAGGAGGATACTGAACTGGAAGACAGGGAACAAGATCAAGATGTGGAGCAGCCTGTCGTTGGTCCTGTTGATTTAGAGCAGAATAAACTTGATCCTCTGGAGGGCCTGGATGAAGCCACCAAAATATGCTTCTTGGTATTTAAACTAGTTTACCTCTTTTTGGGTAAATGAGCATTTGCTAGTTGCATAAAACATTTGGTAGTTCATATGGTTGTTTGTCTTCTAGATTTACAGAGTATGGGTCTATGATTTCAATATATCGTTCTTTAAAGAAAATAAAATAGAACTACACTAATGAATGCTACAAAATCATTATACAGTGTTTTGCTAAATTGCTTCTCATTATTACTAATCCAGATATTAAGTTCATTAATTCTCTGCCAATGAAGTGGAGAATAATGCCTAGGTCATCCTTAAAGAAACTCATCTTTTTTTTCCCCCTCTAAAGTGGTTTGGTTTTTTTTTTCATTTCCTTTTGCTCCTTGCTCAGATGACACACGATGCACTTAATGCACCTCTCCATATTCTTCGAGCCATGTATGAGTTGCAGATGAAAAGGACGGATTCTTTTTTCCTGGAAGTTCAAAAGAGGTACGTGAAAGTCTGGGTCCAGCAGAGGAACAGTGGTGGGTGAAAATCTAAAATCCTCTTGGTGCTGAATAGGAATTCTTCCAAGGATAAGATCTGGTTTTCATGTGTGAAAGAGTAAGGAAATAAACTCCTGCTAAGTTGTATTTATGGAAGCAAGTCACCATCTTCTGAAACACATCACGTGCTCTTTCCTATATGGTAGCTCCTATATGAAGATCTACTATGGCTCTGAATTCTGTGAACTGAGGAAGAGTCAAGAGCTCACATGTGGCTTCTGGTACTCAAAGCATCTCACAGAGACACCATGTTCTCACAGAAATGAGTGATTTTGTAACATTTAAATCCTTTGGCTTGTTAGAACAGGGGAGCCGTTAACGTGATAGAAATAGGTAGAGTTTAATCTTTCCAAAACAGAAGGTGGGAAGGTTTAATTTGCATTTAATTGCCCTAATTGAGTTTGCATTACTTTGGAAACACATTTGTGTATTTTTGATTTTCTTTTGCCTCTGTTAAGGTTTGATGGGGATGTAATCACAACGGATGAGAGGATCCGGACGCTGGCTCAGAAGTGGCAGCCCAGCAAACGCTTGAGGCTGGAGGAACAGAGTTCCAAGGCAGTGGATACAGATATGATCATCTTGCCCTGTTTGGTATGGACATCTCTACAAACAGGAGCAATTGGGAAATAATGAATTTTGGCATTGAGTAGCTTCTGTTTAGTAGCTTCAAACCTGAGAAATATTTTTTAAACATCTGGAATAAACTGCTATCAGTATTTTATGTCAAAATGAGTGAGCAGGTACAAGAAGCAAGTATTTCTTCCTTGTTATTCCTTCCTTAAGGAAGACAAGGAACTTGATTCCCAGGTCAGGAGAACAAATTGTGATTGCAGGCTGTAATTTCCTCCCCTTACACAAGAGAGATTGTATCTCGTTGCTGTAAGCTTAGGCCATGCTACTGTTTTAGCATATCATTGTTATCTTACAGTAAGTTCAGCAGAACAAGGAAGCAATGAATTTATCTTGTAACGTAGACACTACACTTGCAGACTTTAGGTTTTGCATTCAATAGCAGGGTCCCACAGCTCTGCTTTATTTTGGGGGCTCATTCCTGGCCATGTGGTGTCACCAGCACAGCTGTTTATCAGTTGCATAGCAAAGGGGGAGGAGCTTCCTGAAGTAGTTTCACGTAATTGTAAGAAAAAAATAGGCCTTTCAACAGCTTATACAGAGGCTGTGAAATATGCACCCCGGGAAATTGTCCAAACTTAACTGGACAAAACCCTGATTTTGAAGTTATCTCAGCCTTAAGTCAAATTTGGACCAAGTGATCTCCAAAAGTCCCTCCCAACTTGCCTCATTTCATGGCACTTGGTGGCTTTAGCTCTGTAGGTCAGCTTCAGTTAACACTTCTGGTTAGAATTCTAACTGCTATTTCCACAAATGCATCAGTGTATAGTGAGGTCTGCTGACATAAACAGTGTTTCTCAGGAAATATGTCCCTGTAGCTGTGTGAGAGATCCCATTTTTGTGGGTTTTTTTGAAAATTCATCTGTAAATTCAGCTTGCAGTTTCACTGGTCAGATATCCAAACATAAGGCAGTAAATTATTGACAGCCTATTTTCAAACTTGCATTTCTCTTCTTGCAGTCAAAACCTGTACTCTGTGATAAAGCAACAGAAGAAACCAATCCTGTTGCCCAGAAACTCATCACCAACACAGAGAGTGACCTGCAGCTCAGCTATGCCAAGCAGCGACGCACCAAGAGTTCCATTCTCCTGCACAAGGAGCTGGACTCCAGGAGTAAAAAGGCTGTGAGGGACTACCTGTATCGTGTGAATGAGGCAATTGCAGTTCTGTATGCCAGGCATGTGCTGGCATCCTTGTTAGCTGAGTGGCCTGATGATGTGGCAATAAATGAGGAAATCCTAGACCTCAGTGGCCCAGCCCATATGACATACATCCTGGACATGCTGATGCAGCTAGAGGAGAAGCAGCTGTGGGAAAAAGTAAGTGGATTTCACTTAGACATGTGAACAAAACCTGTGCCTACATGCCATGAGACTCTGACTAACAAAAATACTTGCAGTTCCTTTTTTTAGCTAAATTGAAACTCCAAAATTTAAATTAGTTCTGAAAAACCAGTTGGAATCTGTCAGTGTCTTGATATGCTGATCTTGTTAACAGAAAATGGAAAAACTAGCTCTGTGGAGAGAATTCTTTTAGTTACGAAAGAGAAATTGGTAAAATAGGCAGTCTGTTTTGAAAATAGGCAATCTAGATGGTAATCTAGAGAAATTGGTAAAATAGGCAGTGCCTTTTAAAAGCTGCTTTTACTTAGATCTCAATGTGTATATTATAATACCTGCTACTCCACTGATGAGCTGGTGGTGGAAGTGATCTTGGAATGACAATAGAATGTTGTAACGAAAGTGTCAGCTCAAGGCTTCACAGCAGTCAAAGCAAATCAGGTGCTGGGAATCTTCAAAGAAGGAATGAAAAATAAAGCAGAAGGCATTGATATGCCACTGAACCGATACTATGTGCTCTTTTGGACTGCAGTGACTCCCTTATCTCATTAAAAAATTTAAGTAAGATGCAGTACAACTGGAAGAGGCCTAGAGAAGAACGGGAGGGATTATTACAGCCATGGAAATAACTTCAGTATGAGGAACCAACTGGTTTTCTTCATTCTGGATCTTTCCTCTGTGTGGCATTGAGGGAGAAGGAGTAATGGAAAAGTCTGTTCCTCTTTCTCTGTAGATTTAAAGCAGTAAATAGCATGCAAAAGTTAAGAGCAAGTATTATTCAGTGGCCCTCCCAGTAAGAAAACAAAGGAGTGTCAGATTAAGGTAATAAGTGGCAGGTCCAAAACAAACCAAAAGAACAGGTTCTTGACAGAGTATGTCATGGAAATTGTTGCCCCAGGGTGCTTTTATGGGTTCAGAAAAGGGCAGGATGAACTGATAGAATAAAATCTATTAGGGCATATTAAATGCAAAAGTGTAGCCTTTGTCTTAGGCTGTTCTGCAAGTACAAGGCAAGGAGTGCATTCAGGGAACTGCTACATGCTGCCTTTGGTTTTCAAACTCCTTTTCCCGAGAAATCAGGTTTTGGCTGATTTGGAGATGAACCTGCTGGCCTGAGCTGGTGCATTACATTTTATAGGAGGAGTTAGGAGATGGCAGGTGAAGAGATGTAATGAGTTGCTCTGATGACCTGAAAGGGCCTCAAGTAACAGAATTCCCAATTCAGGCCTTTTGTGCACTTTGGAAAAATAAGAAAAAGGAAGACTCAGGTGGTTCTGAATTATATTTAGTGTATCCCGATAGATTAAAGGGCATTTTGGGGAGGTTTTAAGGGCACAGAACTTGCATCTGCTGCTTTCAAAACTTCAGCCACCTAATTGATGCTTAATCTTTTCTTCTTAGGCACAGAGTTGTACATTTTTGAAGGGTAAAATATATGACATATTCTATTCAAATCAAAACCTATAGGTACAGAAGGCAAACGTGCCTGTTTAGTATGTTAACAAAGTTGTTTATCTTACTTGATTACAGCTTTAGTTTGCTGTTAATTACTTTCTGGATTAGCCTTGATTCTAGCAGTTGTGGGAAGAGATGTAGCCAATATCTGCCATGTTTTTATCAAATAAAGAATGAAAGATCCAGAACAGAGGACAGAGTGAAATCTTTTGTGCTTATGGAGCTGACACTTGATAGGCATCATTTGTGAATTTATCTTGTTTCTTGCTGGTACCTTGATTCCTTCTTCCAAAATGCTGTGTGGCTGGACACGACTCATGTCAGCCATCAGCATGTACAGCTGTAAGTGTTCTTTTGACAGTAAATTGTATTTACATGACGTTGCTTCTCCCCAGATTCTCCAGAAAGTGCTGCACGGGTGCAAGGAGAACATGCTGGGGACCATGGCCCTGACAGCCTGTCAGTTCATGGAGGAGCCAGGGATGGCAGTGCAGATGCGGGAATCTCAACATCCTTACAACAACAACACGAACTTTGAGGTAAGGCAGGCATGGATTACAGTGCATGACTTGAAGCTGAAATCACCGAGGGGTTGGAGCAGAAGCCTCTCAAAGTTCCACGTGGGTATCTGTGGGACTCCTGTGCTTGAAGCACTCATGAAGTCTGTTCAGTCTTGCTTGGAAAAGGCTGATGTCAGAGAGCTGAGGCCTTGCCCACAAAGAAACATGTTCAATCAGGCACTTTATTGTAATTCTAATTCAATCATTTGAAAAGTGCATGACTTACATGGTTTTACTGTGCATGTATTTGAAGTAGATCAGGTTTGTAAGTGGTTTCAAGGCCTTAATGATCAAATATTTCTACCCTTCCATCCAAAGATTTGTTTCAGTTGGCCTGTTACTCCCTTGTGCTGTTAGAGGAAAGTAGCAGTGGTGTCTTTTTTCTTGTATTTCTCATTTTAGACTCTTCCTCTGACACAAACAGGGGATTTTCTGATTTTCTTTTATTGATACTGTTTGAAAACATTTTTCTGATATAGTTCGGTAAGTAATTATTGCCTCTGGGCAGTCTTGGAATTTTTAATTTCCCTGCTGCTCTGACTCTTCTGATTTTTATTTCTAAAATGCATATAAAACCCCTTAGGTTCTGGCAGTGAGATCAGTATCAGCAACAATTACTGCTTTTGAAAAAGCAAAGCATTGCTGGCAATTAATTTTACATGCTTAACAGCTAATGTGAACAATAGGCCATGCTTTACATTTGTTAAATTAGCTCTGGGTAAAAATATCAAACAGTTTTTTACTCATGGAGATGCTGTAGTATTTTTTATATCTCCCTTGTTTGTATGGTGAAAGTTAAGCGGGTTCTGGGTGGTACAGTGTGGCAGGACACACAGCTCCTGTGTTTGCTTCTCAGGATAAAGTTCACATTCCCGGTGCTATCTACCTCTCCATCAAGTTTGACTCTCAGTGTAACACAGAGGAGGGCTGTGATGAGCTGCTCATGTCCAGCAGCAGCGATTTCCAGCAGGATCGGCACAGCTTCAGTGGGTCTCCACAGAAATGGACTGATTTTGAGCTTCCAGGTGAATATGGGATATTACTGGGACTCCTGAGAGAAACTCCTGATGAGTTAAATGTGGATGTTCCTGAGATGTGTAGGAAAAAAGCCAATTCTTTCCTTGTCTCACTCTGTTTGCTCTGACGTGCTGCTCTTGCATTTGTTTCTCAAAAGTGGCTTATCTGTTGTTGTGCTGTGACCTTTTCTTTCCAGCCCTAAAAGCATGCACTCAGCTACTGGAAACAAATTTGATCTTGGTTCTGTTCCAACACAGTCCTTGTTCTGCACGATATTCACTTACATTGTTTATGCCTTGTCTTACTTTCCACAGGAAGCACATTTTTTAATAAAAAAAAAAAGATAGGCTTATCTGTGTCTCCGTGCTCTGCTGCTGCTCCGAGCAAAGAGCCAGTGCCAACGCCTTGGCTCCAGCTGGTGCCACAGAGCACAGCTGGAAAAAACCCAGGGTCTGACTGCCAGCTGCATTCTGGATTCTCTTAAGCACATTTGTGAGAGCACAGTGCAAATGCCAGGGAGTTCAAGGACTGCACAGCCCTGATTTTAATTTGATTAAATTCCCTGCTTCTGATTTTAAATTGTTTTAACCTACTGAGCACTGGGGCACTGCAGGAAACTCTTGACTTTGAGTACTGTCAGCACCTGTGAAGAGATTTAGGAACTTTCTTAGCAAACCAGTTTGGGTTACAAGGTGCTGGTTTTGAGTTACAAGGTGTTAGTTAGAAGCAAATGTGTGTTCTGTAAAAATATTTTAGATTTTTGTGAACTTCTGTCTTCCTTTTCCTCCCAAATAGTTGTGGAGGTTTGCCAAGGAGCTGAACTTCGAGGCCCATTGTTTAAAGCAGCTTTGGCTGTGAAACTTGAATTTCACCTTGTGAAAGTTCATTTCCAGCCAAGGCTGTCTGGATTGAGGCTCTTGATTTCAGCAGGTTTTAGCTGAAACCAGACATTTAAAGGCTTCTGGGCTTTTCATTTGATTGCAGTACTTTCTCCTATGAGTAGAGGAGAGAACATTGTCTCCATTTCATGATAAAAAGGGAAATTCTTTTTTAGATATTTCCTTTTAAATCTAAAAAATGTTTTCAAAATTTTTCTTGTTCATGAAACTTTGAAAATTCTGCTTCCCAATGAAAACTAGCCTGCTTGTTCCAGGGTGACAGGCTTTTTCATGGGGCAGAAAGATATTTTAAGTTTTAACAGCTCTAATATTATAGAGCACAGCAGGTAAGAAGATGTTTTCTGCAGCATTACAGCCAACTACCAGGATTTATCTCTGAAGGTACAGATGTTGCAATGACAAAAACCTTTTGAATGTTTTTTGTCTGATTGTAAAGTGGTCAAATGTTTTGATAGTCCTTCTACTTTTAAGTGAATAAGTTTGACAGTTTTCTTCCCTAGAGTACAAATGTTCAATTTAATTTTCTGATGTGTAAAAATTTTCCTGTCAAATATTTTAAACCTTTTGTCCAATGGATTCAAGTGTTGTTGTAAAGAACTTGGCTGCCTATATAGGGGTTCTTTTTTCATAAATCATAACTGATCCAATAACACAGTTGGAAAAGTGAAGTTATATGTGCAGAATATGGAATTTTCTTTAATTTCCTCTGTTTAGTTGTCAAAAATATAAAAGACATTATCCTTCCTAAAAGACGTTATCCTTCCTAAAAGACGTTATCCTTCCTCTCCAGTATCTTTAGACAGGGGAAACCATTGTGAGTTTTGCTTCAGCCTCCTCATTGTCACCCTGTTCTGTGTGTTTCATAGTTACCAAAAAATAAAAGACCACCTCTCTTGAATGAAGACATCTAGGATTAATTAATTTCAGACTTTTCATTTAAATTGTATTTGAGATGGCAAAACTAACTCAGAAGGTAGTAATGTGGGCTTTCTTCCTTCCATGCACATAGGAGACACACTCTACTACCGATTTACTTCTGACATGAGCAACACTGAGTGGGGTTATAAGTTTACAGTGACAGCAGGTCATCTGGGAAGGTTTCAGACAGGTAAGAGATGGTCAGAATGTATTGAAAAGGGCCTTTTTTAGTCATTTTGATGAGCTTTGAGAGACTTGTGGTTATCACTTTTTCTTGACTTAGAATTTGCATTCAATGTCTTAGAAATAACATGATCAGGTTTGTTCAAGTTGAAACTCAACTGATGTCTCTTACTTCCTGTGACTTTGGGCTAGAAATAAAAAATCTTTGCAGAGACTTGGAGATTACAATTATAATAATGTAATTTGCATCCAAAATCTCATTATATGATAGTAATTACACAGAGTATTTAGTAAACACTCTGGGATGCCATAATTGGAAAAAGAAATAATGGTAATTGCATTTTTCAAAAGTGGTTATCCATTAAAATAGGATGGTTGTGGGTCTAATTTCTAGCAAATGAGGTTTTGTTAGTTTATTTTAGAGTTTAAATATTTTTAATGAAATTGCGGCTGGTGGATAATTTGCTGTCAGCAAAACTCCACTGTATATCACATAATAGGGAGGGCCTGTGTTTTGTTTGCCTTATTTGGGCAAAAATTTAATTTTGGATATGATTCTATTTTTTATGCAAGTTTTACCTCAGAAAAGAGTTGCCATGTCAGGATGTAATCTAGAATTACCTCAGATCTTTGTTTGGTATTTTAATGCAATATTTCTGGCGTGCTAGAGCAATACTTGGTGTATGGAGAAAACTGACTGTATGAACAGAATGTGTCCCTACAAAACTTAGCAGCTGTTTGAATTTTCTTTTTTCCAGGGTTTGAAATTCTAAAGCAGATGCTGTCTGAGGAAAGGGTAATTCCTCACCTCCCACTGGCCAAAATCTGGGAGTGGCAGGTGGGGGTGGCGTGTCGCCAGACGGGGCACCAGCGTCTGAAGGCCATCCACCTGCTCCTGAAGATAGTGCAGTGCAGCAGCCAGGGGTGAGTGCACTGCTCCACGTCCTGCCCCAATGGCAAAGGGCAGGGCAACAAAAAGGCACTAAACTGATACTATTTTGAAGCAAAAAAACCCCCTGTGTTTTGAAGCAGGTATTCTTAATTTGCCTGTCAGATACAATTTACAGTGCTTTGACAGCAGAAATTTATTACTTTCTCTTCTCTCCTGGCCTTTAAAAAAGTCCAATGAATTCAAATGCTGTAAAGAAAAAAAAATCACTCCAAAACAGGACGAAGGTAGATTTCAATTAATTTTCTAGAAATTATTCTCTTTGTATTAGTTACACTGCAGAATTAAGATAAGGATGAAGTAATAACCTGATGAAGTGATGATATGATTCTCTGTAAAGTAAATAGATTTTAAATTATCATTTTTAGTTGTACCACTAAGACTGTAATTCAGTTTTAGAAGGGATATGTGTCCTTAAGCTTATGTATGTATGGCATGAGTATCTCTAGATGCAAGAGCATTTAGCAAAGTGGTTATTTTTTATTTTTAACTGTCACAAATATATGGTTTTGTTCTCTTAAATTTGATTTGGTTTTGGTTTCCCTCCCACCTCCCGATTTCCAGAAACGGGCATGGTGGTTACTCACTATTGCATCATGATTTCATTTTAAATTACTTTTTTTCAGGGACTGTGACCTCACCTTATTGAAACCACTGTGGCAGCTTTTCACTCATATGGAAAACAATTCATGTCACGACACAGCCAAGCCTGGTATTCTCCTTCCTCTTCATCGTGCACTGGCAGAGCTCTTCTTTGTGACAGAAAACAGAGTTACTGTAAGCAGTTCCTGTATTTGTATCCCTCCTTTCCTCAGTGCTGGGATTGACAGAGAATTCAGTGTTAACACTAAATGCAGTTTTCCTTTATCCCTCAGAGCTACAGAAACGTTAACAACTTTTTCTTATGGAGTGCGGCAGCAAATTCTGATTAGAGGGAAATTCTGTTGCCTTATCCATCATGAGACTTTAAGTAATAGTCATGACTATTAAGGCCCTAAAGCCACTGCTTATTCTGAGAGGAATGCTAGTTTAATAATTAATTTAAAGGTATTTGCATGTGGTTTTCGTTGAGTTGATTTTGAACTTTAAATATGAGCAGTGTCATGAGCTCGTTTCTGTGGTCACAAACTGTGCTCTAGTCCAGGAGAGTCTGGTGTGCAGTTCTGATGCCTTTGGTTCTTGGAGACTGCTCTAATGATCAGCATTTTAATGTTAATTAGTAGAATATCACCTTTGGTGGAACCATTGGTGTTCATTGCATGTTTTCTGGCTGCAGGAGCTTGGATCTCTACAGGAGTATTTGCTTGCCTTAAATACTGAAGATCATCTTCATCGCTGCACAGCACAGGTAGGATTGCACAGCCCCGGGGCTGGGTGGGTCTGTGATCTTTGTGGCAGACACTGAATGATTTCTCATTGCCCAGTGGAGTTTATAAAAGAGATATTAATGTACTTGGGCATTACAGTACCTTGACAGGCCTCTGAAAGTTGTGAGTGAACACTGCACAAATGCTTTTCTGGGATATTGGGAAGAAATTCTTCCCGTGAGGGTGGTGATGCCCTGGCACAGGCTGCCCAGAGCAGCTCTGTCTGCCCCATCCCTGCAAGTGTCCAAGGCCAGGTTGGATGGCGTTTGGAGCAATGTGGTCTGGTGGAAGGCATCAAGGTGTCCCTGTCCGTGGCAGGGAGTGGAATAAGATGATCTTTAAGGTCCCTCCCAACCCAAACCATTCCATGATTCTAGGTTTCTATTTCTGTTCAGTTTCATACAAGGATTTCTTTACATTTCGGGGTTGAGGAGAATATTCGGTGTGACTTTGTTTTTCCTTTTCTTTTCTAGGCCCTGAAAAACATTGCTGCTATCAGCCTTGCCATTAACTATCCAAACAAATCAACAAGTTTCTGGAATGTTTAATACTGGCTCAGGCCGGAGTGCATGGGATAGAGTAGTTTGTCCATAGGACATTGGAACAAACATCTTAACTCCGTTCAGGAAAAGTTCCTTCAGCTTCAGTGTATGAGCACTCTGCAGCCTTCCTTCCTTCCACCTTGATGTAGAATTTGTAAAAGTAACAGCGCACTTCAATGAAAAAGCACATCTTGAAGTAACTCACGCGTCGCCTACAGTTATGTATGCACATATTGTAGCATGTTAGAGTAAACAGAACAATATTGTTTTTTATTCAGAGGAAGTAAAGGAAAAAAGGTAGCTGAAGTATGAGAATGGAAGGCCCCCACGCTGGTATCATCTGCTCCTGAGGAAACTTGATCCATGGAATGTGTCAGCTTCAGAAAATACTGCTGAACTCGGGGTGATGCCATCAGCAGCATCTGTTGTATGTCTTCAGAGTGAAACAGGCAAACCGGAATCTGGTGGCTGCTGCAGAAATGGTCCACACTTGAATCCTGTCATTTTTGCTTTGGAGGCTACTACCCAAGGAAAAGGATTTCAATTCTTACTAAACTACAGGTTGTAAAACAAATTGTGGGTGATTTGCAAAGCAGTTGAAGGATTCCAGTTTCAGAGCATCCTCGTGCAAGAGCTTTATGTTTCTCCTGTTCTTTGATTCATTATTCTGGGTCACCTGTTCTTACCTTGCTTTTTCTCCAGTGTATTATTCCAAATAGCCTATTATTGTAGTGGAGAGAGCAAAGGCTGGCCTTCAGTCACAAGGCAGTGATGATAGGAAGACCTGAGGAACTTACACGTTTCTCAAAAATCACATCTTTACAAGCAATTATTCACGAGGGTTTTTTTCCTTTAGTTATTTCGATATTATTGGCTTAGGAGGTCCTTCTTGCCAATGTTGGGAACCTGGACTCCCAGCACTCAGGGTGGGGTTAATGATCAATCCACTCTTATCTTACAGAGCAATAACCACATTCCTCATAGTGAACATGGAATGAGTTGCAGACCTTCTATGCTGAAATAAATTGGCTTTCTTCCTGCACAGCTACATTGGTTATTCCCTTTCCAAAGAGTTAAAAAGAACACAGAAAGATTTGGGGGTGTATTTTGTGTACCGTTGCACAGTTTGTTGAGCTGGTCTTGTCAAATATAAATTCAGATTACTTTTAATGCTAATTATTTTCTTCTTCCCTTCTTCACCCCAACATTGGACTATGGAACAAAAAGGCAGCCAAAAGCTCTAGTAGTAAGTGAATGCAAGTTGTGTAAAGCAGCGGCGCTGTCAGGAGGGAATGTATTTATTGACCCTGCTTGACCAAAATTTGAGTGGTGCCCAAATACCAGTGCACAGGAGCCCTGCTTTGGGGGGTGTCCTCTGAACTGATTGTCTTGTCAGCTGGGGCTGGAGTTTAAGGGTGGCCCAATCTCCCTCTGAGAGGGAAACATGCAGTAATACATCTCTCGGATTTTTTTTTTATGGCCTCTAGTGCTGTAGAGTTTCATTTTGACTTCTGTTCAGCCAGGTGAGTGCACAACAAGTGCTTGAATCAGAATGGGAGTATTCTTCCTGAAAGACTTAAAAATGAAGACCAAGAAGCACCATGCTGAAGCCATTGCCTCCAGGAATGGAGTGGCTCTCTTAGCAAATGAGAATGCCAGGATTCAGGAAAAGTGTAGTATTTGTCAAAGACTGAAAGGAAGCAGAGAGATGCTGCTCTGAAAGCCCTCCTTGAGCATCCTGAGTTGATTTCCTTAAAGATGTCATGATGGGAAAGGAATTATCAAGGTTGTGGTGTACCTTTAATGCACGGATCATTCTGTTCCCACATCCAAGCAAGGTGCTTGAGTTTGCAGCCTCCCTGCAGGGGAGTCAGAGATCCCTGGGGAACCAACTGCTTCACACCTTGTAATTGTTTGAGCAGATTCTGGGCACGGGGAGTTGCTCCACCAAAAGGAGATGTTCCTAAACTGATGTTAGGGTGTCGTATGGATGGGGCAGGTGAGCACTTGGAAATTGCTTTTCTGGAGCAGTAGGACTTCCTTTTCACTGCTTCGGTGGGCATCCATGGCTGAGGAATCACGGATATGCAATGGGCTGCTGTGCTGAGCCGTGCAGCTGCTGAGATCTGCCTGTTCAGTCAAAGAAGGCTTTTTCTTTTTTCACATCAGGGATGAAGACTGTAAATAAACCATTCATAGAACCTGTCACAGCTCTGTCATGGTCACGTTTTTTTCTGTTGGACTGTCCTTTTGCTTTCTGGATGAAGACATGAGGCTGCAAGGATGACACAGGAGTGGCCAGAATTCCTTGCTAGGCATTACCACTCAACTTACTCTACCAGCAGTGACTGGCCTCGTGAGCCAGTCATCTTGCCCTGAAGGAACTGTCTAGGAACAGTGTCCACTAAATATAATTTCTACCCACTAGATGGAACTGAAGGACTGTGACCTGAGTTGACACTGAATCTGTTGCTGCCTTATAACTCAAATCATTAATTATGGATTTTTTAACAGACAAGAAACACTGATTTTTTTTTTTTCTTCTGGTAGCTCTAAAGAAAGAGGAGTAGAATACCAATAATGAATATTCATGATCAATCATATTTTGAAAATTATGCAGAAGTTCCAAGTGGATGTGAATGATGTTATTGAATTGTATAAAACTGTCTGGAAAACAGGTATGCTGAAAAAAAATGTGCCTAATATAAGAAAAACTAAAACAGTTGTCCTGCCTGAATCACCTATGATGTGTTTAAAACAAACCATATTGTTCCTAATGATACATTTGACTTGCTTTCATTAAACACTTAAAAATGAGAGTTTTATAATTTCTTTTCTTACGGGTTTACTACTTTGCAATTTTTATCAGTTGTTTAAAATATATCAGACCTTTAGATTTATTCAGTTCAGTTCAACATGTAAAAAGAAAGCTACAGATGTGGGTAAAATATGCAAATGAAGAGAAATATATTGTAAAAATTCTATAAAATCAAAAAAAGTACAACATGGTGTCTGTTTTTTGTTTGTTTTTCTCCTCTCCTCACTGAATGTTTAATGCTGGAGTTTGCAGTGAGATCCAGGGTTTTTCTTAGGAATCCTCATTTTCCATGCCTGTAAGCAAACCTGCCTGTCCCCATGTGGTTGGTAAATATCTGATATTGCATCGAGCTATGCAGGGACCAGACTTCTGGAGTCGTCTCTTAAATTCCAGCCCTGCTGTTTACATTCCAGTGGCTTTACCCTAAAAATTCAGTTTTCCCGTGGATAGCCATTGGTTTCAGTGCCTGTGCGTATTTACTTTGAGACCTGAAAAGCACATCTGGGGGCCCCAGATGTCTCCTGTAAAGCTGAGATCTGTATCAGTAGGTGTTGATTCTAATTAGTGATATTTATCAGCAGAGGTACTTGTGCCTACCTGGTCCAGTGGGTTTAATTGAAAAAGTTATTTGCCTTGGGTTTGGCTCAAGGAAAGGGCTGTGTTGAAGTCAACATCTTTCTGTATTTGCCTAAAGCTGCAAGTTGTTTCCTTGGAGAATGGTCTAATTAGGCAATTTTATTAAACACAAATAAATAATAGGATTGTGAGGGTCTGGGAGAGCAAAGATTGTTCCCTGAGTTTTGAGGTTTCAGCTGATAAATGTGAAAAAATTCAGTGTAATTGCTCTGAAATGTAGTTTGGTGACAGGCATTGGAATGTAACAGAGGGCACATCCGTAGCACTTTGGACCTGCTTTTCAGATGAAGTCCATTAAGACTGTTTTTCTTCCAAGTGATCAAAAGTAGGCTGCAAGTTAGCTTAGAGGTGGGTGACTTTTAAAAATCTACTTGTAGGAGAAGGCTGAGCTGTGTTTAAAACAGAACTGGCCCAATCCCTGTATTTTCACAGCCCAGCTCAGGTCTGGTGTTTCCAGTGGGTTTTGTACCTCCCAAAACATGAGGGCAAGACCTGCCTGTTTATACCATTTTAAACCTGGAACGACTGTCTGCGAATCCCTGGAGTGCCCTGCTATAAAATCTGGGCACCCTGGGGCAGAACAAGACCCAATAATGTGATTAAGTTCTTGCCCTTTTCAATGGTGAATCCCCCTGAAGTGAATTGTGTTGGATCTGCTGGGGAGGCACCAGCACAAGCATCGTTCCTGTTTCCAGGGGACAAACCACAACCAGGGGAGCCTCTAAAAGCATGATCTGGCCTTAGGGAAAGCTCTAGAATGTTGGAAAATACATCAGTATATGTAAGGAGGTTGGTTTTCAGGACTGGACCAGGAGGTCAGGCTGGAACTAAGAATGGCTGTTCGTAAAATGGCCTGGAAAAACAGGTACTGTACTGGGAGTTGTAGAGGGAAACAGAAGTCTGGCCCACCTCACCTCTGCATTTAAAGCAAAGTAGTCAACCCTGATTCAAGTGAATAAGAGAGAAATCCACTGTGAATAAGGAAGAAATTAAGAGGTGAAGGAAGTAAGATTAAAGCTCATTCTTTCCATGACGGTCCGGTCTAATGTAATCAGGTCTATTCTGCAGTAAAATCTTTCCTGATTTTTACCTAAGAAAGAACAAATAATAAAAAAAAGCTGGTACCCAGCTCCAGCCCAGACTCCAGTCAGCCTCACATGTGGGTATGCAGGAATAAACACTTCCAAAAAAAAAAAACCCCAAACTCTATTTTTTCCTCCAACTGGAAACATCCACAAGCATTCCTGATAAATAGATGGAAATCTTGGGCAGTTTTGTAGTGGTACTTAGCATTTTAGAGTTTCCCATTCCTTGAATATAAAAATAATCAATGTTTGGGTTTCGGGAGTGTGGGAAAAGAGGGGGAGAAGGGATAACTGGTCTGTCAAAGATGGGATCTTTCCCCACAAGTGCTGAGCAGTTGGCTGGGGAGTTTTTCCTACTCATCCTTTTCTGACAACTGCAATGAATTTTTTTTTCAGCCGGTTTCTTCTTTCCATTCCTCACTTTACTGTCTGACTTTCCATAATCTTACTGCATAAATCTTACTGCATTTTGGAGTTTTTTTCTTAACATTTGCAGTGCAAATAACAAATATTTAAACTTGTGTTGCATGGAAAAAGTCAGTTTTATGAAACCTAAGGAAATGTGAATTGAAGTGCCTGCAAATGTTTGTCAGTGTCTCTTAGAGGCTCATTTCCAAAATTCTCTGTAGGCATCTCCTCACAGCTGGATCGTCACATCCAGGAGGTGTTGGTAAGGCCACACTAAATTCTTTTTAGCTCTGTATAGTGAGTCATTCCCCTTACACTGGCACAGGGTGCCCAGAGAAGCTGTGGCTGCCCCACCCCTGGAAGTGGTGGACGGGAAGGCTGGGTTGGACGGGACTTGGAGCAACCTGGGATAGTGGAAGGTGTCCCTGCCCACGGCAGGGGGTGGAAGGAGATGGGCTTTAAGGTCCTTTCCAATCCCATTCCATGATTCTCTGATCTTTTACACACCTTCGTGTTGTGGGCTGGACCGCCATTCTCACTTTGCTGCCTTTCAGACACCCAAAGGTTTTACCTTCTTCAACCACATAACATTTCTAAGAATCAGAAAAACACCTGAGGAATCACAGGAAATGCTTCCCCTTATGATTTCATACTTTCCAATCAGCAAAAGCATCCTGTGCAGATTTTCCTCTCCACTATGTCATCTACGATAGGACTTCAATGTGCGTATGTAGGTAGATGTTTACTGGGGCTTCAGTTCATCACTGTGCTTATCTTGGATCAAGTTAAATATGGAATTAAGGTGTAATCTTAAGCACATCTAGTTCAGCTTTTAAAGGTAGGCTTTAAATTGGTTTTGTTGCCTTGGAGCCTAAACAGCCTGTGCTGTTGATGGGAAGCGCGCAAATCATGTGGCTTTCCCTCGCATCCAGCAGAATCTGCAAAGGCAGAAAACAAAAAGATGAATTCTTGAGTCAGGAGAAGTGTTGAGTCAGGAGACCTTTAGTCTCATCATCTTGCTTGAGAATAAATCACGTCTGCGTTTCTCCTCCACATCAACCACCCACAGAAAGCTCATTCATCAAAAATGTCAATGGTTTCCCAGAACTCCCCCCACTCACACCTTGGGGTTTTTATTCCTCTGAGTAGCAGGCTGGGCTCTTTTCTTCCCACCAATGGGGTTTTTTTCGGGGGGCTGGGGGGAGTGAGGGATGGGGTTGGTTGGTTGGTTGGTTTAGTTTTTGGTTTTGTTCCTTCATATTGTGACTGTTAATATTTAAAAAGAACATTTCATGCTCTCTGGGGTCAGTATTGGATACACTACTGGATTTTAAATGACATCATTTTTCCCCCCACTCAATTACCAGTTTCAAAATACAATGTGATGTGTTTGATCTTTTGTCACCTTATTTTTCTGCAGAAGATGGCTCAGCCTCTTCAGAGATGATGGCATCTGGGAGGGTGTGCTCAGTGCTCGCAGCTCTGGCTCCCGCCTTTCCCTCAGGTCGAGGAAGGCAATCCTGTGGGGGCAGGGCCTGGGGAGCTGAAAACAGTTGCTTTATTTACCAGAAACTCAAAACCTCTCTGACAGTAAAGCAAATCTCTCCTCCCTTTTGCGCTAATAATTCTTAGCACCAGCAGAGCTGCTGCTGAGAGGTTACAGCTTGTGTTCAATTAAGCCGACATAGAATTGAGGGGGGATATCCATGGATGAGGAGCATGGCCTGATGTCCAGGAGGTGCCAGGGCCTGTCCCCCGTGCTTGTGCTTGCCGTGCACTGTAGGAATTACTCTGCTCCACGAAGCTTCCTCACTGCCAAAACCAGTGTTAGAAGAGCACAAGGAAGATCCCTTCAGTCCCCTGGGGTTTTTTCCCCTGCTTTTTTCCAACGCTCGGTGCCCCTTTGTGGGGGCCAGCGAAGGCTCCGGGCAGCCGCGGTGCTGCTGCTCTCCAGGCTGAGTTGCTGCTGCTCTTGAGAGTTTTTTCTGCACTAAAACCACGTTTCCTCCCCGGCTCGTTGCCTGAAGCGCACCCCGAGCCCTCGCCAGCCGGGAGCGGCGTGTGCCGCCCGGGGCCCGGCAAGCGCCGGCTCCGGCACAGCGGCAGCCACAGGGCCCCGTGAGCGGCTGCCGGGCCTGCCGGGCCTGCCGGAGAGGCAGCAGCCTCCCTGGGGCTTCTCCGAGCTGCAAACCCCGTGTGTGACACTGCTGGGACAGCTCTGCCTTTTGCTACTCGTGTTTTATTCCCGGGCTCCTTCAAATGAGGAGTTTGCATTCCCTGCGGGAATTCTGGATTTCTCCCAGAAAGCAGCACCCTACCCCCCACCTCAGCCTGGGGCCAGCACTCTGGGGCAGCCCTGGCCTCCTTTGGTTTGTGTCCAGTTTGTTCCCTCCTCAGTATGTGGCTCGTGGCACACGAGTGACCCACCAGCCCTTCATAACCTTGATGGACACAGCAACGATGCCACCATGGGCTGCCAGTGCTGGTGGTCCATCATCTGCCCAAGGCAACATCTGGCTTTTTCCTTAAAACTTTTCCTCCTTGGTGTGGAGCCGAGTGGCTGTACATGAGGTCACACAGTTGTCAGTGCAACTGACCCTTGGCTTGAATCACAAACTAGTCCTTTGGAAAGCCTCAGATAAATTAAACCAGACAATTTCAGCGCAGTCCTAGCTGGTGAGCAGTTGGTTCACTTGGGCATTCAGGAGCCCCTGTCGGTGGCAGAACTCGACCTGAGCGTGAATGTCTCTGGGCAAAGGCTGGTGTTGGTGTCCCACCACTCGTCCCCAACAGCCCCTGGCTCCGAAGCCTGACTCTGCAGTTTGACCCTCTGAGCTTCTCTTTGGTGGCACAGCCAAACTCCTGCCTCAGATACGTCTCTTCTGGCTGCTGGATCTCCAGGAGGTTTTTGCTGCACCAGAGCCCCACTTTCTGCGGGGTTGTAGAAGAAACAAGGCGAGACAGGAGCCTGGGGCTGTTTGGGGGTGCTGCACCACCAGACACTGTGTGAGGGGTATTGGGTTGACCTGCTGTTGTTCATGGTTTTGCTTTGGGTGCTGCCCTCAGGGCTCTTGGAATAGCTGCGCAACCTAGCAGCAGCATTTCACCTCTCCTGTTGGGGGTGCCTGGGATGGGTGCAAGGGAGGCTTGAGGGTGATGTCCAGCTAAAGCACTGGGCAGGGCACCTGCACTCCCCACCCAAACCCTGGACACCTCTACAAGCCAGAGAGCAGCAGCCCCAGGCTGCAGCTGCAATGTGTGACACCGGGAGAGCAGCATCTGGCAAGCAGAGCTGGGTGATGCCCAAAATAACCCATCCCTTTGGGGTGCCTGCTGCAGAGCAGGGACCCTGCCGTGCCCTGGGAGCGATGGAGCAGCCCTGTGCACACCCATACATTTCCACGGGCTGCTGAGAAACCCCACCCTGGCTCTGGCCCGGGGGGATGCTGCAGGAGGCAGATTTGTGCTCAGTGCATGTACCCCCATCCTGATTTTTCAGCAATTGCCTCCCACGGCTGTGATCCAGCCCAGCGCCTTCCCGGGAAACTCTGCCAGCTCATAAACCACTTTTAATCTCTCAAGAAGGTCCTTTGTGCAGCCTTTTGTCAACAGGGCCTGTCCCATTGCTATAGCTACGGCCCCTTTGCTGCCGGACACACCTGTTTGTTTTTCCAGCTCCTTTCTGTTGCCGTCAGATTCTCTGCCACCTAAATAAAAATACTGAGAAAAGCCCTGCCCTGGTCCTGTGCCCTCCTTGCCCTTCCCGATTAAGGTAACTCCTTGCTCCCCTGGGATCAGTTTTCTGCAGGCAATGGGCTCAAAGCAGCCTCCTCAGCCAGGGCCCCTTGGTATGGCTTTGTTTTCTGGTTATTACTCTTAAAATTACTGTGTGGAGCAGGGCTGGGGATGGTGTTGTTTGCAGCCAGGTCCCCAGGTGAAGCAGATTCCTTGGGAAGGGTCAGGAGTGGTGATGTCCCCATGGCCCCTCAGCAGAGATTTTGCAGATACATCATGAGGTTTTCTCATTGAATGCTTTTCTCCTCATGCATAAAACTCCCCCAAATTAGTGCTTTTGGGATACCAACCTCACGTGTCCACTCGGGCAGCTGGAAGTGCCCCGGGCCCTGGGTTCAGCACAGTGTGAAGAAAGGCTTTTCCCCCATAGGACTCTGCTTTCCCTGGCGCCAGGAGTCTTCCCAAGAGTTTGCACTGCCTTTTAGACACTTAAAAAAGGAAAATATTCCACATTCATAAGCTGTGGTGGTTGTGTTCTCAGAGAAAAACACCCAGAGATGGAAACTATCCTGGGGAAGTTGCCCTTCATTTGCAAGATGTTTCTCCTGCACCAGGTTTGGCTGGCGATGAGTTTCAACAGCAATTCTGTGAGCAGAGGGCTTATCATGACCTTTACGGGGTGACTTAACCACAGGAATCCTGCTTTTGTCTTCCCATGTTTCATTTCTTCCCCTTCCAGATGTGGCTGAGGTTTGATCCCATCACTAAGGCTGTAGGATCCACTGTTTTTGCATCCCTGCTCTGCTCCTCGGCACGGCTGAGTCACGCTCGCCGCTGCCGCTGACCCACGGCTGCACCGGGATCACCGGGACATCTCTGGGAAACCTCTGCAGCCAGGCAGAGAAAGCCACCCCGGGCTGCAGGGCTCAATCCCCCTGGGCCAGAGCCCCAACACTTCCTCCTGGCACCCAAAGCGATGCTGACAAAGAGCAGGGAGACACGTCGGGATGCACAACTCCAGCCGGGCACGGACACCTGATGGTCTTGGTGAAAAGGATGGGCTGGGGCAAGGAGCAGTTCCCAGGATGTGGCCCTACTTTTGTGCAACAAAATAATTAAATGAGACCTCTTTATTTCACCCGAATGTTATTGCTCTTTATTGTCCTGCTGCTTTGGTGTCGCTTCTAAATATTTAATGTGTTGGAAATTGTATTTCCGATTAATGGGATGTATTTGGTGCATGGTGCGTGGGTTGTAGTTTTAAAAGGGAAAAAAAGATGACCTTTAATGCTCTTAATAAAACAAGGCTGGGTTTGGCAACACCACTAAGGCCTTGCACCTCATCTGCCCCTGTGCTGGGCAGCCCCCATGCACGCTCTGACCCCTGGCACAGTGTTCCAGCTGTCGGGTCTTGCCTGAAATTCAAGATATAACATGAGTCATGTCCCTGATTCCAGCTCTGTGGGGACACACTGCTGCAGGTTTGCAGTGATGCTGCACATCTGGAGCACAGGCACATCTGGGCAGCTGCTCCAGGAGGGACGGAGCAGTGCTGGCGTGCGCAAGCAGGAAGGGCAGGGGAACAGCTGGAGGATTTCAGGGATGTCCCAGCTCTCCCCCTGCCCACAGGCAGACAAAACCAAGCTGCTGTTGGGTGGAAAATGAGCTTTTTCAGGAGAAATGGGTGACGCTCAGCTGGAGGTTCCTGTTACCCAGAGGGCTGCAGGGAGCAGTGTGTGGCAGCAGCTGCCCTGTGCACGATCCCATTTGTCTTGGAGGAAAACATCCAGTTTTAATATTTAAGATTTCCAGCAGTGGAAAATTCACAGCAGCCGCGGGTTGGGGAGCCAGGCGCTAATTGGCGGAACTTGTAGGAAGAGTGTCCCTCCAGCTCTTTTCCATTGGAAAATACAAAAGCTTTCTCCAACTGTTGATTACTTGTAAAAACTAAAGCAAAACATGCTGGGTGGGGAAGTCGGGGTTGGGGAAGATCTTGAAAGTGGTGGAGCAGCCCTTTTCACTCCGTCAGGACAAATATTTACATTTTTTTATTGTAAAGTTTCTCTTGTTTGGAAATAATTTGTTTTATTTTGCACTCTGTTACCAGATTTGACAAATCACAAAGAAAACAAAGTGACTTTGCAGAAATATGATGTTTTGGCTAAAGAAGAACAACTTTTTTTTCCCCCTAATTTTTCCTGGGAACATTGACATTTTGGGGCCTTTTCCAGCTTGGAAATTTCAGAGCGAGCTCTTGTCCCTGTTCCTTCAGCTGTATCATAGAATAATAATTCTTGAAGGGTTAATAAATCTTATAATAATTTTTAAATCCATCCTGCACTGCCTGGTTCTGGGGACTGGAGCCATCTGCAACACTTCCTATCACTGTGCTCAAACCCACCCGGAGCATCTGCTGCTCCCACCAGCAGCACTGCTGGGATTGAGTAAATCAATTAGAAATCATTAACAAACGAGCACTGCAGGTCACACCTAGAGACCATGCAAATAGCATTTGAAAAGAAAATTTTCTCCTGTTGCAAACCCATCTCTGGCTGGGTGGGCACAGGTGTATTTTCTCCCTGTAACATCCCTCCAGGTGTGTGAATCGCTCCAGGTGTTTTCCCTTTGCTGGGGGGGATGGAGTGGTTCAGGTAATTAGTGCTGGGAATACGACCACAGCTAACGGGGCCAGGGGAGGGCTGGGGCATCACATCCCTGCCCATGGTGGGAGAAACAGATAAGAGGTGAGGGATGGGAGGGGTCCTGGGAAGGCTGCAGGCTCGGAAGTGGCTCTTAATCAACCATGTGGCATCACACCATGGCCAAATCCAGTCTTATCCTGGGGTTTTCCTGTGGGATTAAAGATGCATTGAAGCACTGCTGTCCCCATACCTCTTCTGTGGGTCGCAGCAAGGTGGACACAAGCACTTTGCATCCCAAAGTTGGTGACACCACACATGTCCCCAGGGCAGTAGTTCCAGTCACAATGTTTGTCATCCCTTTCCTTCCCAAAATCTCCTTTGGCTCCTGCACAGTCAAACTCCTCCAATCCCAACCACTCTCCTGCTGCAGTCAGAGCCTGTTGCACTGCATCCCGGCACCCGTGAGTGTGGAGAGGCTGCATCCCTTTCATCCTGCAGAGCTATTCCCATTGGGAGCTTTGCTGCAGGGGGCTGGGGGAGCTATGCCAGCCCCTCCTCAGCAGCATGAGCCTCCCTGTCCTTGGGGATGTGCTCAGGAAGACCTGACGTTGAGGTGCTGGGCCAATCCCACCATGAGCAACGAGTACAGCTGGGAGTTCTGGCCAGGGGTGTCCTCTGTCCCAGCCATGGGGAAACTGGTCCTGATGGCATCCCTGCCTCCCAGCTCATTCCTCACCCAGGGCTGGAGGGTTTGCATGGGGTGCAGGGGATGGATTGTGGGACAAACACCTCACTGCCCATGAGCTTTCTGCCGGAAACCTTCCCTTTTGGTGACACCACGCCCTGTGCAGCAGTGGGGAAGTTAGTCCAGGCTTGCAGGTGTAGGGAGCTGGTTCAGGTGTGTCAACAGGGCTAAGCTCTGCCTAGTCAGTTGGGATGCAAAAGGGCCAGTCCCTTCTTTAAAGCCCTTTGCAGAGAGCCCACAGCCCTGGTGATGTGTGATGTCCTGCCCAGGGTGGGATGTGCAGCATTTCTTGTGTGAGATCTTCTCCTGTTTCCAGCCGGTCCAGAATCGCCTCCCACCCTGCATCTCCTGCTTTCAGCTCTCCTGGTGAGCAGATTTGCTGGACCCCTGGTCCAGGCTTTCTGCTGTGCCCTCCTTGGGTGCTGTGAGACACCCTCTGGTCCTGGTCCCGTGGCATGGGCTGGGTACCAGTGCTTGAGACAGGAGCATGGGCACCCTCTACAGCACTGTTTTTTGGGATGTTCCAGGGAGGAGGCTCAGCAAAACCCTGGGGAGGCTGGTGGGGGTCACTGTTGTGCCTTGGCAGTGCTGGAGGGTCTTGGCTCATACAGGGCTCTCTGCTGCTGCCTGTTCCCTGTTCTCCTCTGGCACATCCTCTCACTCAATCACTTCCTTCCTCCCATCCCATTTTTCCTGCGGTGCTTCTGCTGCTGTCTTCTGTCCCAGCAGCTGTTTTGTAGCGCTGGCAATTTTGACTACTCAGTTAACTATTTATCCAGATGGAGCAGCTCTGGTGTCATGCGCCTGGCATGTTTTTTCCATATACAAATTCTGTGTCAGAGCAGAGGCAACAAATCCCAACTATCTCTGTGAGGTGTCCGGGGTGTGTTTTCTTTGGCCACATTCAGCATCCCCAGGTCCCAGCCCTTCTCCAGCCCCTTTTAGACTGAATTTGGGGGTTTTGTCCTCCCTATCCCTGCTCTTTCCCTCACTCAGGTCCCACCATCGGACCTCGCCCTGGCCCAGCTGCAGTAAGGAACTGGCTGCCTTTATTTTCTTAACACTTAATTTTAATCAAATGCAAATCCCGAACGCTTTGCAAACCCGGTGACCTGTGCAGATGTCAATTGCTCTGGCTGGGGATGCTGTTTGCCGCCCTGGGAAGGCACTCCCTGTCCCTGCTGGGAGTGGTGGGGAGGGGTGGCCCCACGGCCATTCCTGGCTCTGCCCAACATTGAGGACAGACAGGGTCCCCAGCCCCAGGGAGAGAGCTCAGGGAGGATTTTGTGACCTGTGCATCCCCCCAGGGCTCAAACGCTCACTGGGGCTTTGAAGCTGGATCTCTGCAGCCCCAATTAGGGCACAAATCCACTGCAGAGCTCAGCTCCCAAAAATGCTGCTTTTTCTCCCATTTCTGTTGCTGCATGTGGACTCCTGGCTTCCAGCTGCCTTTTCCCCAGCAGGGTGGTGTGATCACCTCTGCAGCCCTCATAGCTCCCCATCTCCACTAGGGATGAGAAATAGCTTCATCTGAACACCTCCTTGAGCAAATTCCTCAGAGGATTTTCACCTCGCATCCAACCCTCCAGCCAGACTGAGGATTTCCCCAGGAGCCAAATCTGTGGCAGATCCCAGTAGAGCAGAGAGTGCCCTTACCCCTACGATCGCCTGGAACCTACCAGAGGCCAGGTTTGGCTGCTCAGCAGCATTTGCATTGAAAATCCCAACTTTGAAATGCAAAAAGTGATGTGATGGAAGCAATTGCAGCAGGGAGTTTACAGCAAAGCCTAAACACTTATTTAGAAACACTGTGTTTTTCCTCTGCTCTTGAATTTCAAATTTACTTCCTTTGCTCCATCCTGGGCTGGGGATGAGCAAAGGCTGCCTCAGCTTAGCCAGACTGGAGGGGACCTTTCTCACATCTAACAGCAAAACTAGCTGATACTCAGAAAACCATTCCAAAACTCTCTCCTCCAACATTTCTTTTTCTTCCAGCTCTTTTCTTTGCAGAGAGCCTGAAGTTTCCAAGTGCACTTGTTGCTCAGTGCATGAAAGGAAAGTTGGCAGCTCTCCGGCCTATTGTCATAGCCCCTTATGAAACTCAAGGATTTCAGCTACATTTCCTACCCGCTGACCTTATCGAGGTTCTGCATGTTTTTGGCATTTCTTCATGCACTTGCAGGGTGCAAAACACTGAAGGCACCAGGCGCCTCACCCCGAGGTAACTCCAGCCATTTGTAGGGATGCATCGCCTTTGTGAGGGTATTTTAATGAAGATAAATTACTCCCAGCACAATTTACTTACTAAATTTCCTGTTGTTCTGTTCATGAGTTGTCAGCCAAGGTTTGCTGAGGGGCTCGAGCTTATTTGCAGCTGATGGTTGGTTTCTGAAGGCTTTGCAGCAGCACTTTGGGGTGCATCACAGTATCCTGGGACCTCAAATATCCCATCTCGCCCACAGGGCTGGGATTCATGGCAAGAACGTGTCCGTGTGGGGTTGAGTGATGTAAGAGCGAAATCAGGTCAGAAATGTTTCTTTTCAGTCTGTGCTGGTTGCAGGACACGCTGCCACCCTTGGCTGCTGCCAGCTGAACTCCGCGGGCTGTGCCCAGAGCAGGAGGGAGCGGCCCTGTTGTGCTTCTGCGGAACACAAGTGCACCCTTGGCCAGCAGCCACCGAGCAACAGCACGAGGGTGTTGGGCTTCCTCAAGCTGCCTGGCCATGGAGATAAGCGCCGGAGCAGGAAGTGTCTCACTCCGTGCTGGAATGGAGGAGTTTTGGCTTGGGCTGGGAGCTGAAGGGCAGCACCTGAGTCCCTCAGCAGTGGTGGGGACATCCCTGGGGTTTGTTCCCTGCTTTCCTGTGAGGTCCCCTGCTGGGAACAGTCCCAGTGTGGCTATGGTGGGATTGGAGGGTGCAGGAGGCAGCAGGAGGTGGGGCAGCACCTGCCAACATCCCCATCCTGCAGCCACGTAACCATCCTGGCTGTGACCCCGCAGGTAACACAAGCATTGTTGCATGAGCACCCCGGGGTCAGGTCCACACCCACCCCAGCGAGGCAAGCTGGGGGTGATAAGGGGGAATGAGTTTAAACTGGAAGAGGAGAGATTTTGATTGGATATTAGGAATAAATTCTTCCCTGGGAGGATGGGGAGGCCCTGGTTGCCCAGAGAAGCTGTGGCTGGCCCTGGATCCCTGGAAGTGTCCAAGGCCACGTTGGATGGGACTTGGAGCAACTTGGGATAGGGGAAGGTGTCCATGCGCTTGGAAGGGAGAGTTGGAATGAGATCATCTTTAAGGTGCATTCCAACCCAAATCATTCCATGCCTGTATGAAGTCTCCCCATTTCCCAGGGGAATGCAGCATCGCTCTGACCAGACACAGAAACAAGGACATCTCCATATGCTTGACACCCACAGCATCACTGTAAGAGCCAATCTGCCTGAGGAAAGAGAGCTTTTTGCATGCTCTGCACCAGTATTCAGGGATCTCCTAAATGTGGGGCACAGAAAACACCTCTGCCCTAGTGATTATGTCAGAGCAGGATGCTGCAACCTCCCCTGAGCCGGTGCTGGGAGCTGCATCCAGCACAGCCACTGAGGTTTGTGGTGGGCTGTGCTTTGCCAACAGCAATTAGTAAACAGCCCTGCCCATGGAGCATAAGGAGGATTCCAATCTGGCTCCAAAAAACCAAATCGACCCAAAGTTATCTTCACAAACCAAGCCTAGAAATGCAGGAAGAATTCCTGCACCCTCTGCCAACAGCATCTGCCCTCCTCCTTGCCGGGGATAATTGCTCCATCTACCAGCAAGCTGCTCCTGGCAGTGCTTGGCTGGGACATCGCGTCCCCAGGACCAGCTGCTTCCCTGGGGCCATGAGTGCTGGCACAGCCACCAGGTGTTTGCTGCCTGCTGTGTCCTGGGATTTACCTTTGGAGCAGGGCAGGCAGGGAGTGGGATCAGTCGTTGGGGCTGGAGGCTGCTGGAGGGTTTGCAAAACAACAGCTCTTGCTAAGAGACCCTGATATTTTATAGAATCCTAGAATCCTGGGCTGGAAGGAACCTTAAGGATCATCTGGTCCAACCTTTCTTGGCAAAAGCACAGTCTAGACGAGATGGCTCAGCACCACATCCAGCCAAATCTTAAGAGTCCAATGTTGGGGAAACCACCACTTCCCTGGGGAAATTATTCCAATGGCTGATTGTTCTCATTGTGAAAAATTTTCCTCCTCTGTCCAACTGGAATCTCCCCAGGAATAACTTGTACCCAGTGCAGGGTGTGATTTTTTCCTAAAGGGTTCTTGCACACAAGCTCTTCCTGGAGGGAGGAAAAAAAAATAATCAGAGTAAAAAGAAAATAATTGGAGTAATAAAGTGGGGATGCACGTAGGGCTGAGCATCATCAAACTCAGCATGTCCTCCAACAGCAGCTCTGTATCCTCTATTTTTTTTAATGCAGTGAATGTGGGAGAGAGCAATGGTTTGGCTCAGCACAGCCAGAATGGTTCCAGTTGTGCCTGGGGTTGGGTCCGGGGTGAGCTCGAGGAGAGGGACCTGACTCAACCAGTCACTAGCAGATCATTTAGGAGTTTTATTTCTTTATTGGTGATTAATGGCAGTGTTTCATTTCTAATGGAAGGAAATAGGGAGGAAATGGTTTCTTGCCTTCATTTGTCAGGGATTTGTTTAAAAGGGTGCTCGCGTTCCCTGAAAATAGGTCAGGGTTGTGTATTTCCAGGGATGAGAAGCTGGTTAGGCTGAGGCTGGATGTCAGATGTTTGGATGATGGAGCACCCCAGGCTTTCCTGTGCGACGCCATTCCCCTCTCCTTCCCCATCCCAGTCCCCTCGGCCCCACGCCAGGGACACCCTGTGTCCTGCTGCCGCTGGATGGAACGAGAGGGTTGGAAGTTCCCAGCTGAAGCAGCCTCTGGCTGCACAGCAGATCAGCAGTTTATTAGGTGGAAATGAATTTTCCTGGCGTGTCCCCGCAGCAGGACTCTGCTGCAGGCAGCGTGGGGTGTGCAAGGAGGGTGCATCAGCCCTGGGAGCTGTGTGCTTCCCTGAGGGGTTTTGGAGCAGGTAGTCATAGAATCATAGATTCCCAGATTTATGTAGGCTGGAAAAGCCCTCTGAGATCATGGAGTCCAGCTGCTCCCCCAGCACTGACAAGGCCACCACTAACCCATGTCCCCAAGTGCCACATCTACAAGTCTTTTAAATCCCTCCAGGGATGGTGACTCCACCACTGCCCGGGGCAGCTGTGCCAGGGCTGGACAACCCTATGGGTGAAGATAGTTTCCCTAATATCCCACTTAAACCTCCCTTGGCACAGCTTGAGGCCATTTTCTCTTGTCCTGTGCCTTGTTCCCTGGGAGCAGACCCTGACCCCGTGCTGGCTGCCCCCTCCTGTCAGGGAGTTGTGGGGAGTGAGAAGGTCCCCCCTGAGCCTCCTTTTCTCCCTCAGCCGCTCCTCATCAGACTTGTGCTCCAGACTCTTCCCCAGCTCCACTGCCCTTCTTGGGCACACAAATGCATTGGGCATAGAGCTTTTAAAAGAAAAACATTGGTTTTGAGCGGAGTGAATGTATTGCCCACACCTCCCCCTGAAAAACAGGGACTAGGAGGCAGCACTGGGCCAGCTGTATGGGCAGAAGATGGCAAAGCCACTGTTCGGTGTCCTTGCTGCTGCCAGGGCAGAAAGGCTGAGGTGGGGTCACTGCCACAGGTACTTGTGTATGGCCTTGTGCCATGTCTTGTGTGTTGGCCACATGGTGGGACACAGTGGGAAGGTGTAGAAGGGTTTAACAGGGCTTCACCCCTCATTGCTGCCCTGGCATTGTGGTCAGTGTGGCACTGGGGGAGAGTTTCAGAGGTAAATAAGAATGTCTGGGCACTGGGTCACTCGAGGTGACTCTTGCCACCATCCCAAGCCGCAGAGCGGACACACTTTGATGTCCTGGAGACCTACAGGGGCCAAAAGTGTTACTGATAATCTGAGCCATTTAAAAAATTCATTTGTGCACTGAAAGGACTCAACCTTTGGAAAAGTTACTCATGCTCCTCTTCAGCTGAAATAACACCATTCCTGGTGGCTGTCCTTCCCCGGCCCCGCCGTGGGCTCTCAGCCTGGCAAGGCCGTCAGAGCCTGAAAATCCTAGCAACAATGACATTGTTTTCTATATTTGCATCACTTAAGGCTGAGCAGAAGCAATGACACACCGTGGAGCTGGCAGTGGAGCCGGGATTGATGCCATCTGCAGAGAGCCGCCTCCACACCAGCTTCAAATCAAATTTTCTGAACTGTTTGGTTTGTGCTTCCCCAGGGCCAGCATTCAGGGTGCTCGTGGTGGGCACCACAGTGCCTGGCCAGGAGCCCAGGGTGGCCCCAGATGGGGGAGTGCTCTTTGCATCTCTCTGGGCATGGATGCAGAGATGTCACATCTTGTCCCTTTCCTTGGCACACGTTGTGCACACAGGCTCCTTCCAGACATCCCCCCCTTCTCATGAGCAGTTCCAGCAGCAAATGTTCTTGTGATTTTTTTTTATTTTACTTGATTTTTAAAAAAATCTTTTTATCCCAGGCTGTTTCTGATGTAGGAGACAAGGGTTCAGCTCTGCTCCATCTTCAGAGAGATGCAGCTGGATGGCTTGCAAACCCTCTAAGTGTTTATGCACCTGGGGATTCTTGTGTTTTAAATGTTGATTTGGCTCTTTGTATTTTACTTAAAGTGCACTTGGGGACTCATGAGCTTGTGTGATCAGGTTGGCTGAGGGGAGAGAGCTTCTGGCTTCACAGGGAAACTGGAAAACAGGCACGTGTCATCTCACAGGGTGGGAGGAAGGAAGCCAAGTCCTACAGTTACATTCCACCAGTACCAGGAGATGCCCTGTGTGGTCCTTCCTCCAGAGCTGTGAATTTAGGCCTTAAAGAAAAATTCAACCAAACCTTGTTTTTAAAGAAATGCTGGATTCTAAATATATGTATCCTGGGGTTTACATTTGGAGAGCACTTGCTGCATGTCTACAGCTTGAAACTTGGAGTGTAAAAATAGCATAAAAGCCAAGATTGGCATGAGAGACTCCAGGAGAAGAGGCAGGCACAGCACACGCCAACTCACATGAAACTACTCATCCCCCACCCAGGGGACAGGACGCAGCCCCAAAATGCTGTGGAGCTGCAGGTGCCATGAGGATCCTGCACTGGGGGCTGCGGTCAAGGGGACAGAAACAGCAAAAACCAGCTGGGAGTGGGGAATGAGGCAGCGAGAGGGGATGCTGGGGTCAGCTCTGTTTAATCGCTGGGGTTGTGCTCGGTCACTGCGACACCACTGGCACAAGGTGAGCCTGAACATTGCTGACAGTTCCCTGCTGCCAGGAAGGGAAGCTGAGCCAGCCAAGGGAGGATTTCCCTACCTCTAGTACGGCTGCCTGTACTTAGTGCATGGTGCAGATACTAAAAATAATCCATGTAGACCAAAACCATGCTGGCCCCAATGGCCCTCGAGCAGGCAGCCCTACATCAAGCCAGCCCCAGAGAAGCCCATTTTCCTTTGACAGTGTCTTTTCTCATTCCCCAGTGCAGGACCAGTGCTGGTACTCACTGGACTGCTTTTCCTGACGTACCTCTTCACAGCTTTGTCCAGGAAGAAGAGAAGTGGCTTTGGGAGATGAGTTATCCCGAGGGGCTCATCTTTTTCCCTTGAGCTGTGGGGTTTATTTTCCTCCACGTGCCTGGACCTGCTGAGCCCAGCACAGCCATGGGCTTATGGGCAGCATTTCCCATGGTCACCACTGGAGTTAGAGGCCATCCTGTGGCACCAGCGCTCTGGCCCAGTGACATTCTAAACACCATTGTGTTTGGCTTTCCCACCCCACCACGTCCTGTGCCCAGCAGCGGAGCCGCTCAGCATCCTCAGTGCCCCGGTGATTTGGGGTTGAGCGGGAGCAGTGGCATCCCGGGGCAATGGAGAAGGTGCTGTTGGCAGTGGGTGTTTCTGCCACCCGGGCCGAGCGTCGGAGAAAGCCGCTGGCTCTGTTTGGATTGGCAGCGGCCGCTTGGCCCTGCGAGCGCCGGGCTCCATCCTCGCTGCCAGCGCTGCCGAGGGGACATTTTCCGCTCTCGCGGTGAGGGCAGGAGCCAGGAGAAGCCTCCGCGTCCATGCCAGGGCTGAGTCACCCTGGTCGTGAGGAAAGGAGTGGGGGGGGCGGGATTAAACAGTCAATCATGCTTTCAGCAAGCCTGAAATCATCTGTGATATTTTTATTTCCAGATTCCCGGCTTCGATTTTTGTGGGAAGGTTGTTCCCGATGTCCCGACCGCAGTGACGTCGCGCCGAGGGCAGCCCCGGCACACTGGTGCCGGGGGTGGTGAGTGAAGCCTGGCTCCATCCCATCCATCCCAGGGCTCCCCTCACCCCTGCCCCACAAGCTGGGGCCTGGGGGCAAATTTCAGCAGAGAATGTACTTTTCATCTCCCTGATCACCATGGGGAAGGTGGACACATCTTCTCCTTGGCTGCCAGCTCTTCCCTTTCATCCATGCATGGCTTAGGAGCTGTGGCACCTCAGAGGCCCCTGGGAGCCACCTGCCATGGCAGGGAATGGTGTGCAAGTGAGAATGCTTTTTTTGGGAAAACCTGGGAATAGAAGGAGCCTGCTGGGATGGAGCAGCTATACGAGCCTCTGCACTTAGGTGAGGAGAACAAAGCGAGCTGTGCCTTTATGAAAAAACATAAAATAAATAAAAGCAAGTAGTTGGCCCTTGGTTTCAGAAGGATGAGATGTCGCATTTCCCCCTAGAGAAGCTGTGGCTGCCCCATCCGTGGAAGTGTCCATGGCCAGCTTTGATGGGGTTTGGAGTAATTTGGTCTAGGGGAAGGTGTCTCTGCCCATGGCAGGGGGCGTGGAATTAGACAGTCTTTAAGGTCCCTTCTAACCCAAACCATTCCATGATTCTCTGATCTCAGGAATGTGTTTTCTCCCAAAGCCTCAGTCCCTGGAGCAATGTAAAGAGGAGAATTTCAAAAGGTTGTTTTTTCTAGGTTGTTTTCTTTATTTTTGCCTACTGTGTCCCTGATTTCTGGCTGCAGGCACAGCCTGAACCTGCCTGGCCCAAGCCCAGCAAGAACAACTAAAGCAACTTGATTTGGAGAGATGCTGAGGAATGATGTCTGGAGCCGGGAAACCATAACCAATTCCTCAAGCTGGAAGGAAAAAATGGTGGAAAAAAAGGCTTTACATCTCCCTCAAAAGCCTTGGTGTGAACAGCCGTCAGCAATTCTGGGCTCAGAATCCAAACCGAAACCAACTGAGCAATCACACACATTTTTTTCCTTGTGGAGCCAAAAGCTGTTCCTGTCAGGCTATATATTTGCTCTCTGATTAATATAGGAGATTTTTTTTCAGGGAAAAGAAATGGAGAAGCTGACAGCAGCATGTGAAGTGTTTGGCAAAGGACTTCTTTTATGTTGCGTGTAGGTAGCGCTCGATATATTTGTGAGCTATAAATAGCCCCATACTTATATACCTCCCTTCACATATTGTTTCCACTTCTTTTGCAGACTACCTGCAAAACACAGACACCCTCTGAAGCTGTAAATACAGCCATTGCACTGACTGACAGCCCACTCTCCAAAGTTTTGATGCAAAACACCTTTGTGTTTTCTGGGGAATGGTGCAGGGATGTGGCATAGGATGTGTTTGGGGGTATCAGTGCACCCAGAAGAATAAGGTGTCCTGAAGCTGCAGCAGTATGTTGGATAATTCATGGCAAATTTTCAGATGGTTGAGAAGTTTTCTTGGTGTGGGTGTCAAATTGGGGTGGTGGTGACTTGGCTTCTCCTTTCAAGATTAAAGATACAGTAAAAATTTTGGTAAACAGAGCTACAAAAATTAAAACCTTTCATTTTGGTCCCTCCAACTCAAACAGTCCTATGATTTTTATCATTTGGGATTCCTCCCCTTCTTATATAGAGCTACATCTTTAAAGGGAAGAATTCTCACTTTTTTTCCTTAAGAAGTGTTGGAACAAGATCCTGGGACTTTTGGAAAAAAAATGCTGCTGCCTTTTATTTTTCCCTGCTTCTTCCAGCTTGATTCCTCAGTCAAACCAGTCCCTTTTACACCCAGTTGCATTTTTTTGGCTACAAACGCATCTGTACAGTCACTGCCGTGTTTTCCCAATTCTCCGCCTGAACCATCCATCCTGACACTGCACAGAAATGTGCTGGGTTGCCTTTTTTGTCTCTCGAGGGCTTCCCTGCCTCGAAGCCAAGGGCTTGTGGAGGTTTATCTGGTTTCCCTTTGTTCAGCACTCACGAAGGAGAAAGAGGAAGGAAAGGCGCTGTTGCCCGCCTGCTGCTCTGTTAAAAATAGCAGGGCCGGGGCTCCCAGCCTCGCTGAAGGTCACTTCCCTGAGCCCCACTGCTGCAGATATGTCACATATGACCCGTTTTGGCACATTTGTGAGGGTTCAGAGGCAGCAAAGAGCTTGGAGGAAGGCGGGATGCTCAGTGCCCAGCTCGGCTCCAGGCTGTGCATGGAGTTTATTTTCCATCCTAGTGACACATCCAGGGTCCTCTCCTGCGTGTCAGGGTGTGACAGCCCTGGTGGGATCTCTGCAGCTGGAGAGATGAAGCTGGAACATCCTGACTGCCTTTCTCCCATGCTGGGGGGTGCACAGGGCCCGGCCCCCCAGTGGCTTTTAATTTTTATTTTTAATATTTAAAAAATATTTTTCAAATTACTTTTTACATTTTTATTTTTTAAATCTTGTTATTTTAACTTTTCTTTTAAGATGTTTTTAAGTTTTATTTTTAAATCAAGTATTTTAAAATTTTACTTATTCATTATTACTCTGTGCAGGTCAGCTACTGGCTGAGATCAGGGCAGCCCCAGGTCTCAGCAGTGTGACCCTGGTGAATTGCAGGGGAACAGGAGATGGGCGCAGGGAAGGGGACGAGCTCCAGTCCTGTCCTCAGTGTGCCTTGGTGTGGGCAGCCAATCTCCTAGGAAACTGCAGGAAGGACTCATGCAGTCAGAAACCCCCTGTTTCCCCTTTTCCCACTCTTCAGTCTTAAAAAGAAATTACGTGGTAAAAAACCAGCTCATTATCCCATGCAGTGTGTCGGGTGCTGACGTCCCCTTGGATTCCAAAGCCCCGTGCTGGGATGAGCACCCTCCTGCTGGCCCCAGGGTACCCACCCTCCACTGGCCAGGGTGAGGAGGGATGAGGCTGGTTTGTACCCCTGTTTACATCCCCACATCCTGTGGGCATTTTTGGCTTCCAAGCCACTATGATGTTTGTCCCCTGACAATGGACACGAGCAGTCAGAGGGGGCCAGTTCCTGGTGCTGTGATATCCTGCAATTCCTGCTTGGCAGGGGAGAGGAAAGTGCTGAGGATATGAAAGAGAGAGGCAAACCCTGGTGATGCTGGTCCAGGGCCAAGCAAGTCTCCAGCCCTCACCCTCCCCTTGGTGAACATTGCATCTCCATGGAGAGCAGGAATCATTCCTTCTGCCTGGTGAAAACCAGACCTTTTTCCATTTTTGGCTTCTGCTTTTGCTGGAAGGAAACATGGAGTGAAATTTTGCCCACAGGGAGAGGGCTGAATTAACCACCTCAAGCATCAGCCCAGCCCCAGGTATGTGAGGGACTCTTGGTGCTGCCCAGGAGCCTCCTGTTGTGTTATTTGTTTTCCCTGTTTCCTAAACTCCAGCAAAATCCCAGGAATGACACACCACAAAGGCACGTTTTTTTCCAGGAGGCATTTTGCATCAGGAAAAACCCATTTGAGTGTCAGAGCGAGTGTCATGGTGTTCCCCCTTTAATGGATATTAATGTATTTTCCTGCCTTTGAAAGGAATTAGAATACAGTTTAAAAAAAATAATAATGGGCCAATACAGGTCTGGATTCATAAATGGAGGCTCCTAAGTGTGCTCTGGGGGAAAATGCCAGGGAGTTTGGAAACACCACAGAATCTAAGCTCAAATCTAGTTTGGGCAACCATTCCAGACATGCCCCAGATGGGGCATTGCACTTGGGAAAGCTCCACTTCCAGCTTAATTGTGGGCAGGGCCATGGAAGAAAACCTCAAAACATGTGCTTTAGAGCTGCTGCTGTAAAAGTCTGACACTTTACTGAATCCTGTTTTTCAGAGCCATTTGCAGTGGGATCCAAGCTGGAAAACAGGGTGACTGCCCTGTTTTCATGCAGCCATGGCCTCCAGACAGACTGTTCCCCCTCATTTTCCCTAGACGTAACATCCTGCCTGCCTCAAAATCCTGTGCTGGCCGGGTGTTCCCAGGATGTCCATCTCTCTCACCCATGACCCCAGGTGGGCCCTGTAAAGCTGGGATTGCTGCAGCCCTGTGCTGCAAATCGGCAGCATCCTGGTGGGATGCATGGCAGGCCTGGTGCTTCCCTGCCACCTTCAGTGTCTGTATTTGTGCTCCAAGGAGCCAAATCCCGCTGGTAACCACACTCCCACACCACCCTAAGGTGCACAGGGCAGCACAGGATGCACAGCCAAGGGAATACATTTCCAGGAAAGGTGGGAACACCAGAGCTCCAGCCTTGAGCATCGTGGTGGTGAGGATTGATGTTTGAGCCCTCAGGGAGCAGGACTGACCCACAGCTGCTGCAAGTCCTGGCTGGGGGATTAGAAATAAACCCCTAAGCCTGGCTCCGAAAGGTCGGCTGGTGTGTAACATTTAGAAAAGCCTCAAACTGTTATTTCTAGGAGTATTATTTTCTTTTCTCCATAGGAAAAGCAAATATCTAAGCTGCTGCAGAAAAAAAAAAAAAAAAGCCGTTCCTGACTCTCCCTTGTGGATGGGGATTTGCTGTCTGTGAACTGGGGTATGCAGTGAGAGGAAGCCTGGAGCAGAATGGCTAATGGCAGTGGCACTGTCACCTTTGATTAATTAATACCCCTGTATGTGTCAGCCCTGGGGCCAGGGGAGGGAGCTGGAGCAGGACACGGGGCAGCTGCACATCACCCGGCTTGATTTAGGAAGGTGAGAGCTGTTGACAGAAGAGATTCGCACCTCCTGGTGCCACATTAGCTGCTCTGATTGGGGTGGTTAACCCTGAATTCGCTCTCCTTGGGCTCTCGGCTCCTCTCCTGGGAGCCACCACTGCGGGTGTGCAGCTGTGGCGAGCTCAGGGGGTGGCAATGAGATCCCTGAAGAGGTGTGCGAAATGCACATCCAAGGGCTGGCTCCGGCATCTGCCACCCACTTCTAACGCCCTCTGGATTAAGACGAACTTGACCTGAGCGAGGTGGGGAGATGTGGACGCTAAACCACGTTGGCGCAGAAACAAAGAGGATGAAATAGTCAGCTAAAAGCCCTGTACTTTCCCCCCAGCCTTTCAAGCCGTAATTGCCGCTGCCAGTCCTTAGACCCGCAGCGTGCCTGCGCTCGGGCTCCGCCAGCGCCCGGTATCCATCGCCGCCCCGCACGCCCAGCCGGAGCCTGGCGCTGGTTACCGGCACACAGGCTGCTCTCTCAGCCTTTCCAGCAAACATAATTTTTTCCCCATCTCAGAGGAACAAAGTGGAGACAAAAGATTAATCTTCCATGGATTGTAAAATCCTTGGAGTGAGGAGCGTGGCGTCGGTTCAGCGTCTCTGGCTGACTCCGACAGACTCTGGGGCGGCTCCAGCCATCCCACCCCCCTCACCCCCAGCCATGGAGCAGAGCAGAGCAAATCCACAGCTTTTGGGAGAATTACTCCTGATTTCCTTTTGTAGAAGCAAGATTAAAATCAGAACTGCCTGTAGACTTACGTGTCTTGTACAGCGCTCAGTCAGCCCTGGCTGGGTCCTGCTCTTCCTCCCACACTGCAGCCACGGCAAAAAAAAACTCCTCAGTAGCCTGGGAGGTGTTAAACCCATTCCTTTCTTTTTTTTATGTCTGTCTTAAGCGTGTCTACCTCCAAAAGTTATTACTGTGGGGGAAGCCAAGATAAATAAGGAGGTTTGCCCTTCGTTTCAGGGCTGACCTGCTACAGAAGGGAATCCCCCAGACTCGGGGGATTGCCAGGGATGGAGCCCAACTCCCCCCACAGCCCGGGATGTCTGCTTGCAATACTGTGTTTTCAGTCCATTTTCCCTCACTGACTAATTTACAGCTTCCAGTCACTTATGGTTTTCATGGATTGCTTAATTATAAGTGGGGTGGATGGTGCTACCTTGTTACGAGGGCTGCCAGATCTTCCCTTTCTAACTCTCATCTCAGTTGCTCACAACCTTGTCAAACTTTAACCTTTGCAGCTGGGACATCATCTTCATGCTCTTTTCCAGTGCAAGGACTGGCATCACCTGATGAAACTGGGAGAAGCAGGAACAACACCCTGCACCTGGCCTAGTGGTAGGGGCTCATGCGTGGGGTGGGTCACTGCTGGGCTGGAGGAACTGCTGGTGTGGAATAATGAGACAAAAGGGTCAGGAGACGTTGGGGAGTGCAATGAGGGTCTCCAGGTGGTACATGCACAGTCACACAGCTTGAGCAGTCTGTGTCTTGTCTCTGTTCTCGATCTGCACAATGAGCATTAAACCAGACCCTCACCTTCTCATGTGCAGGTGAGGCAGTTTGTGGTGTAGGGCCTCGCCTAAATCACACCCAGGAGGACAAAAGAACCCTCTTTCCAAAAGCCTTGCTCTAAGAGCAGCATGTTTGCTGTGAAAGAGGCTAACAAGGCCTGGGCAGCTGCCTGTCGTGGGCTCCCACACGGGCTGCAGGCTGAGGGGTGAGGGGTCTGGTCCCACCCCTGCCAGATCAGCTGCTTTGAGAGCAGCTCCCAAGTTTTGGGGATGATCTATTGCATCAGGTCCTGTGTGCCCCCGGTCAGGGGCACGTCATGTGTTACTATTTTCACATCACAACAATTCTTCCCAGGCACCTGGTGGAAATCTCTCTTATGAGGACAGGCTGAGGGAACTGGACCTGTTCAGCCTCGAGAAGAGATGACTGAGAGGGGACCTCATCCATGTCTGTCAGTATCTGAAGGGGGGATGTCAAGAAGATGGACCAGGCTCTTCCCAGCCAAGAAATAGGACAAGAGGCAATGGGCAGAAATTGATGCCCAGGAAGTTCCACCTCAACATGAGGAAGAACTTCTTTCATGTACAGTGACCAAGCACTGAACTATCTGCCCAGAGAGGGTGTGGAGTCTCCCTCACTGGAGATTTTCCAGAACCCTATGGACACACTCTGTGCCATGTGCTTTGGGATGACCCTGCTGGAGCAGGAAGGTTGGACCAGATGAGCTGGTCCTACTGTGATCTTTTCCAGCCTGATCCATCCTGGGATTCTGTGAACCACTCAGCCCCACGAGCCAGGGAGCCCTGGGGCAGACTCTGGGCAAGGGCAGCACTATCGCCTGGAGAGCTCAGCAGCAGAAACAGAACTTTTCCTCCCAAAACATTCATGAGAGGCAGATGAATACAATGATAGAGCTTGAAGCAAGGCCAGCCCACAGGGATGGGAGCTGTGCATCTTACAGGAGGGCCTGTGGCATGCTGGACTGAGCTCTGGAGCACCCTCTGCCTCCCACGCCTCAGCTGCGGTGAACCGAAAAATTGAGTTTTTCAAACTTGAAAACTGAACCTGCATTTCTTCCACTCCAGTGGAAGCCGCAAAACATTTTCTATAAATGAATTTACATAGAAATAAATAAGCCAGAGTTCCTCCCTGAGATGTCTGCTGTCACTTCCTCACACTGGCCACTGTCTCCAGCTCTGCCTTGGGTACATTTCTGTAGAAGTTGGGTTCGTCACCCTCCAGCTGTCTCGCCTCTCCCCTCTCAGCTGGAGAGCAGTGCCAGTCACCATCAGCTACAGGCTTCTTCCAGCAACAGTGGGAAAACTGGAAGTACCTGAAAAGTCAGAAGTTGGTGTTCACATGGGGAGAGTCACTGGGAGCAGGTTTGAGCCGGGTCATGGAAAAATTGCTGGAGTGAGGGAGCCGGGTCAGGTGCACCGCGCTGAAAAGTCCTGCTGATGTGGTGGTGGTGGTTACCCTTAGCTGGGTTGTACAGTGGATTTTGGGGGCCAGATCAGGGTAACTCGTCATGGTGCTGCTGCTGGTCTCTGCTGCATGGGGGAGCTGCTAAAAACAGTCATTTTGCTGCTGGAAGAAGTCATTTAAGTAGCCCGTTGCAACAAGTGTTGCAGAGTGATGTAAAACCCTTGTGTGGTATAACTGGAGCTCTGGCCCCTCCGGAGCCGGGCAGGAAAGGGACAGGGAACCTGGCTAAACAGGGGAGTGAGATAGGTTGAGGCCAGTCCTGCTGTCTGAATCCTTGCAAAAACACAGGTGCCTCCAGGATAAGCCCGTTCCTCAAATACGGATGCTCTGCCTTCAGCGTGGGGACGAGGAGCACTGCGGAGTGTGAAGGGGGATGTCTGCGACATACGCAGTGACACTGGTGCTCAGGTTTTACCACACAGGAGGATCCTTTCTCCGTCTCCCTGCAGCGACAGTTTACATCTCACATTTCCAAAGACAAAGGCAGCCCAGCAGGGCTGCCTCTCTCTGGATACAGTGCACTGATGGGAACAGTGTCAGTGGTTTCCACAGGTGTCACGCAGGGATTTGTAATTCCAGGGCTCCTGCTGCTATCATACAATGATAATCCTGATCCCACCAAAGTCAGTGGACATGGAACTGCTGTGCTTCCAGCAGAGTAGGAGCAGGATTGGGGCATGCTTGGCTTCCAGCTGGAAGTAGGGTGATGGAGGGGACCCAGAGAGCATCACTCTTAGGCAGCCCACTTAGAACCCACAGCTGAGCTGCATCCTTGCAGCATTCCCACCTCCTTCTATTGGTCCTGATAACTTTTGTATTATTTTTGTGATTTAAACTTTACCTCTCCTCTTAATTGCTTAAGACACAGCTCTTTCCTCTGGACTATTTCCGCTGCCCACAAACCTGCCCACTTCTCACCCCAGAAATCTGCGGAGACATTGACAGGCTGAGAGAGCNGCCCTTCCAACCCCTGCCACGGCCCGCCCGGGCGGCAGGGGGGATGGTGTCGCCCCCGGGGGTCCCCGCGGTCCCGGGGCTGCCGAGGGGGCGGCGCTGGGCCGGGCCCCGGGGGAGGCGGGGAGCGGAGCGGGGCGGTGCGGGGGGCGGGCCCGGCGCCGGGCGGGCGGAGAGGTGCCGAGGCATCGCCGTGCGAGCGGCGCCCCGTGTGCCTCCTGCGCCCCCGGCCAGCACCCCTGGGCCGGGGCATGGAGGCGGCGCACAGCATCCCCGTGCTCGACGTGCTCCGCCGCTTCGGGGTCAGCGAGAGCTGTGGGCTCAGCCCGGAGCAGGTCCGCCGCAACCGGGAGAAGTACGGCCCCAATGGTCAGTGCGGCGGGACGAGACCGCCGTGGGATGCGGGGCGGAGGTGGGATGGGGCAGTGCTAACGGGACACCGGCATCCCGGCTGGGGCCCTTCATCGGGACCCTCCCTACGGCGACCGGGGTCGGGATGGGGACCGAGGTCGGGATGGGGCCCGAGGTCGGGATGGGGACCGGGGTCGGGATGGGGACCGGGATCCTCGCCGCTGGCACCGGGAAGGTCCGGGGTGCTGCCCTAGGTCCCCCCCGGAGCATCCCCCCGGCCCCGGCTGTGCGGAGAATCGGTGGGGATGTGCCTCGGGACACCTGTTGATTAGGGCAATATTTGTTGGCTTTAATTAAAGGCTAATTACTGCGGGTACGGGCAGCCGGGAGCGTCGGCAATTAGCGGCGTGTTAATTCCGCTGGCAGAGTGACAGAAAGCGGGGAGGGATAGGGATATGTTGTTACCGGCAAGGAAAGAGGGGAAGGTCTCATTGCCTGTGGATGACAGAGGGAAGCCCCAAAAAACGGTGAGAGGTGTTGTATGGGGGGATCCCGCTCGCCACTACCACAGCCCTGGCTGCGGGTGCTGCTGTGGAAGAGGGAGGGGTGGGGGGGGACCGCCCGTGTAGCGGCCCTGCCGAGTGTCACACTGACCCGGGGGACCCTCTGCGAGCAGCTGGGCATCTTCACGGCATTGGGAAGGGGAATTTTTAAACCTGTGTTTTAAAGTGTTCAGTGTGCCCAGGAGGGGGTGGCTGGGGTGTCTGGACCTACCCAGGTGATTTTAGGGTGGCTTTTTTCAGCCTATGACCAAGGTCGGTCGTTAACTCTGCATAGGAAACAGGACGGTTTCGGGTGGTTTGCTCCAGTGCTCTGGAGTAGCGAGTCCTTTCTTTAACTTGTGCAAGCAGATAAGCGTGTAAACTCTCTCCTGGGTTGGAGCTTGTTGCATCTGCTTTTTGCTTGATCCTCATGGATGAGGCTAGAGAAAGCCTGAGCAGATGCTGGCAGGATTGCTGTCTGCATTTCTGTTTGTTGGGAGGGCTGTGTTAGGTGGGATCAGAGGGCCATGACTCCTCCAGCCCTGTGAGCAGCCGTCCTGCTGAGCTGTGCTCAGGGCTCCCATCCCTCCAGTGCTCCCTGTCCCAGGCAGCTTCAGCTCCATCCTCTGAGCCAGTATGGTCAGGGCTGGACTTGGGAGCTCTTGCCATGGAGCATCTGCACAAGCTGCAAGCAGTGGAGCATCACATCTGCCCCTGTCAGGCTTGATTTTGGAGAAAGGCATTTGGGGACCTGTCTGGTTACCTGGGAGGAGCCCCTCTGCTTTGGGGGCTGAAGGCAAAATACATCCTTAATGCAAAATACATCCTTATCAAACAGGTGGTCGGTCTGATATCAAGGTATAATTGCACCCAATTTCTGTGCCATCCCCTGGCCCCACGGGAGCACGTGGCTGAAGGGTGGTCTGTGCTGGGCAGCTGGGTGTCACCGATGGGCATCACCATTGTGGGGCTCCTGGTGGCTTTGTCCTTCTGTTTGCCCAAGTGAATCATCGTCACTGAGTCAGGCACGTTGGCTGCTTGGTGGCACTGGGCTCTGCCTTGAAAAAGGGAGCTCAGAGGTGTGACGTAGGTGCAGAGCAAAGGGTTAGTGGTGGCAATTAGTTTGCCTTTTTATTTTTTTCTTTTTGCTTCCTCCTCTTGCAAGCGGTGGCTCCGTGCTCTCCTCGCTTGGCAGTTTTGTTTCCCACGCACCCCAGCGCTGGGTTTCTCGCAGGCTGTTGGTTCACAAGAGCTTCTGACTTTGGGGTGTCCTGTGTCTTTCACCTTCCAAGCACAGCTCTGCAGCTCCTGTACTGCACAGCTTGCAGTGATGTGCCTGGGTGTTGAGAGCAGTGGCACGCTCAGTGAAATGTGGTTGAAGGTTTTTAAGAATTCTGAATTTCTGCAATTTCTGAGCAGTATTTATATTTTTCTCATGGTGCAAATGAGACATAGACAGATTGGAACAGCTTAAAACCATGCAGATAGGGACCGATGTGGTTTGCTTGGTTTAAAACCTTGATGTTAAGCAAAAAGCGGGTTTTTTTCCAGCATGCTGAGAACTTGCAGGTTGTGTTGTGGCAGCAGGCACCAACCTCCTTGGCTGTGCTGGGCTACCCTTGGGTGTCCTGTTTGGGAGAGCTGCTTGGGGTGAGGGTGCTGCAGGGAGCAGCTTGGGACAACGAGATGGGCTTGGAGATGGGCTGTATTAAATTGCATTTCAATTTAGGTTTAAATTAAACACTGGCAGCAGAAGTGTGGGGCAGTTTGATGACTCGTTTGAGCTTGCACAGAAGGGGAAGAAAACTCAAATCTTGTGTGGCTCGACGTGCAGAGCAGGCCTTCAGCTCCAGCTACTTTCATTTTCGCACCCTCCTGTCTCACATTCATTCATTTCCTTCTAATCCTGAACTCCAAACTGCCAGTGTGGTTGTGAATCACAATCTAAAATACATCATCTTTCTGAAAAACTGCCTCCTGACATACTTCATAGAGCTGCTGGCTGCTGCCTTTTTATTGCATTTAAAATAATACAAGCTGCAACGAGCTCTGACGTTAAGTGAGAAGCAGCCGTCATTGGTGTGATTGATATAAAATTATTTTATTTTTTGGGGGCGGTATTCTTTTGGAGCTTAAAATTGTTTTTTCAGATGCAGTGCTCACAAACACATTTGCAGGAGGAAACAGAGAGCAATACTGATTATTTGGTATCTCCAGTTCATGGCTGGGGAGCCAAGCAGTGTGGTGCAGATTACTGGAGTGGAAGGAGATATTTCTGTGTTAGGAAGAGCTTGTGTTCTCGTTTCAGCTCGTCATCAGTGCTGTCAGCATGGCCTTTCCTTCGCCAAGGAAACTGGAGAAGCCGCAGAACATTTAGGTCTCACCACGGCAATTCTGAATCTCCCACGTCAATTTTAATTGATAAATGCTTTGGATGTCTCACATGTGCCTGGCAGGTGCTTCCCTATACCTCATCCCATCCACCAGCTCCAAGCTCCACAGGTTGTTTTTAGACCACAAAACTTTAAAAAAAACCCCCAAACAAACAAAAAAACCAAATGCACATCTGTTATTTTATAACAGACTGAGCAGGAGGGTACGGGCATGCAAACATTTTCCTTCCTAAATGTAAAACCAGGGGCACGATTTCCCTCGAAATGATTTGAGGTTTGCCAAGGAATGACAGATGTAAACAGGAGTTGCTTCGTGGCCAGCCAAGTGATTTTTCTGTTTTAAATATAGCTCTGATTTATCTCTTCTAAATGGATTTCTGAGTGTAAATGAGCATACATTTCAGGCAGGATATTGCTGGAGTTAATGCATATGCATAATTTTATTTGCTCCATTGGTAACCTAAATGGGCTGTGAATGTCAGCGGAGTCAAACTGGAGGCTGCAGCATAGGGGTGTTTATCTCATCTTGTGTTTCATCTCCTCTGACTCCAAAGCAGAAGCCCTGCTGCGGCTGGAAACGCAGCCGGGCAGGATCATCCTGCCCATCTGCCCTCCTTGGGGGCTCACCCATCCTCTTCCTTACCTGCCCTGCTCTGGGGGTGACCCTGCCGTGGTACCTGCTGCTCTGCAGGCCCTCCCACGCCTCGCTGAAGGTGCAGTGTTAATTGTGTTTAAGTGGTGTTCAAACCAGCTTCAGCATCGGCTCAGCTCAAAACCCACGAGCAAATTTGCTTGTTTTTTCCAGCACCCTCCCTGTGTCTCACCCTCTCTGTAAGCCTCATTCAGGATCCCCAAATCCTTGTGTGTATTTTCCCCTGTGCGTGCGGAGCCTGCCTGGGTGGGAGGAGGAGACATCCCTATGCCCAAATTCAGTCTGGGCTGTGCTGCTGCTCTCCTCGAACCCACCAAGGCTCATTCTCAAGGAGCTGGCGCGAGCACACATCCGAGCCCCTGGTTTGCTAGAAACAACACCGATGTATGATTTATTTCCATGCTTTTCCCAGGATGTGTGTGTACATCTGTCGGCACACACGTGTGCCCGTGTCTGTGCGTACTCCGCCTGCGGAGCGGGGCTTGACGTTGGATTAGCTGCTGGCGGTTGCTAACGAGCCAAGGTTATGCTCCAGCTCTCTCTTGACAATAATAAAATTAAAAAAAAAAAAAAGAAGAAATAAAATTTCTATTTCACGCTGAAATATTTGAGGTGGCAGCAAGAAGAGGAAAAGCAGCATTTTCTGACTCATCAAACTCTGCGCTCTGTTCCTCGGCGCATCGCCCACCTTTTCCACCCCCGAAACACACGCTTAACAGTCTGATTCATAAACATGCTACGGGTTGTGGGGTTTTTTTCTCCTCCTCCAAATCCTTTCCCTGAGGAGAAATGCTGAGGCATTCAAACCTTGCGAGTGCCTTCAAATTTGGGGAGAGACTACACAAAGTTTTCGTAATTGACAAGCAAACTTGGGATTTTCATCTCTGCGCTGTCCTCTGGGGTTACCTGCATTCACACCTACCTTTAAAAAACACTGTGAATCAAGAGCAATGTTCAGAAAAACTGACATCTACTATCTAAATGCTGCAGGAACCAGGGAAGGAAGATTTGCTGGGCAAGAAGATGCAGAGACCGTGCTGTGGGAGAAGGGATTGTGCCGGCAGGTCTTGTGTTTACCCCTGGGGCTGGTCTGCCTTGTGGCACAAGTGTTATTTCGTGAATATTTTTATTTCATTGCTGCTTTAAAAGCTGGGGGTGGTAGAGCTGGTGCTACAAAATACTGATTTCAGAGGAGCTGGATGTACTGTGGATGCCCAGATGCTGGCTTGGGATGTGCTGCGTCCAGTAAGGGGCTGGAGCAGGTCCTCCAAAAACACTATGAGCAGCAAAATACCCCCCTTCTCCCAGGGTAATCCTTTTCCCCAGTAATTCAGGTGTCTCTTTTGAAGTCCCTACTCCAGCCAAGAGTTTATGGCCATCCTAGAGCCATACTTGCCATCACCATGAAGTCACATCTCTGCTCTTTGCCATTTCAGTGCCATTGGTCTTTCTGCATGTTTTAAGCCTTTTCTTATCTCCAGATCTGATCTGAAGTGTTCCATTTTTGTGGTCATCTCCCCTCAGGGTAAATCCCTGAAAAATCCTATTGATATTTATATTGCAAGTAAGTTTTCCTCTCTAAAGCTTTCCTCAAACCCATTTTTCTTGAGTAAAAAGCATCACTCGATGCCTGGTGATGCTGTTGCTTTCTTCCTCCCAAGGAGAATTTTAATTTTTGAGAAGCATCCAAGTTGCTGCCTTTTGGCTCTGCGTTTGATCTGCTCCTGCAAAAGGGATGGTGTGAGAACAGGAGGCTTCTGGCTGAGCGTTGGGTCTGTCCTGGCACAGCCCCAGCCCCAGCCCAGGTGGTGCCTCTGGCATGGATCCTGCGGGACATCCCCGATGGGGGGCCGGGGTTGCAGATGCTGGCACAAAGTGGGGCTGAGCAAGGGAGACTTCAAGTGACTTAAAGCAGATGGTTGTTGTTTGTGGTGGTGACAGCTGCCCTGTGCAGCACTCGAGATCGGGGCTGATCCTCGATGCACAAAACCTCCCTGGAGAGCAGCGTTCCCGGTGCCGTCCTGTGATTGGCATCAGGGATCTGAACTGGCCATCAAAAGGCATCAGAAATCTCACAGGGCTGCTGGCAGCCCCGAAATGCTTCTGTTTTCACAGTCCTGAAAAATGAGGTGGTTTGATGCTTTTTCATACGTTCAAACCCCTGGAGGAGACAGCTTTGATTTTTCTCCCACACACAGCTCTTGCAGAGTCATTTGGGATGCTGATACCCCTCCAAAGTATTGTTGGGTTTTTTTTTTTTTAGGGCTATTTTTTGTAAGCTATGAGCCAGATGTTGAGTGTTTGCACCCTGTGCCTTTTTCCAGCTGGTGCTGCCCCACTCCTGGGGAAGGGGCTCCTCCCTGCGAGGCACTGCTGTGGCTGGACCAGCCACAAAACCCTTCTCTTGGTCTGTCAAGCTCACCTTGGGGGCCAGTAGATGCTCCATCCCTGTTAATGTTTTCAGGGCTGTTGAAAGAAGGACTAAGAAGTTATGAGCAACAGCTGAGCTGTATTCCACGGGGGATTAGGGCAGCAAAAGCAGAATAACAAACCTCTTTGGGCAGGTAGTGCTGGACATGTGGGTGCTGACCTTGCACAAGGATGCTCTAGAATTCCTGCTTACCATTTTCAATGGGAAAAGCCCATCAGGGCACTTAGGCAGTGCTCCCTGCCCAGCCCCTTGGTTCTCTCTGCTGATCACAACCAGTGGCGCTGTGGAGATGAGGCCATTTTCTCCTGGGCTGGCTGGTGGGATGTGGGTTAGTGCAGTAATGGGCTGGAAGAGTGTTCCAGAGGGGACACACTGGGACTGGGATGCGGACCAGGAGCTGAGCCACCAGGCTGATGTTTTCTGGCACTGCTGACACTCATGGTCTCAGTTACAGGGTGGAAATACTGAGGCAGGTTGTGATTATCAGGAGAATGTTGGGGTTTTCTGCTTGCTTTTTTATATTTTCTTTCTTTTTTCCCTTTTCAGCCCCCCTTTTTCCCCTCCCCTTCCCCTGGTTCTCACATAGCACACATGGATGACCTCCCATGGCACCTCAGATGGGGTAAAGGCAATGCAGGCAGCCCCTTCTGCTCAGTTGGAGCACCTTGGGCAGGAGAAACAGCTGATGCTGAGGGCACTGGGATGGGTGGAAGGGATGGATGGAGGAGAAGGGGCCTGTGGCCACTCTGGGTGGGTGGGTGGCAGCGGGACAGAGCTGTCTGGGGGTTCAGTCCAACCCAGTGCAATATTAATACCTAGAAAACTCAGAAAGCACCAACCCACAGCCCACTTTTGTTTATTATTCTGCATCTGATAATTTTATTTTTGGTGGTATTGTTACTCGTGATCTTTTTTTGTATTTCAGTGTTGGTAGCATTGGAAGTAGAAAGTATAACAATAACATATTTAAAAACAAAATCCCCAGCTGCTCAATGGAGCTGCTGTCGGTACCAGTTACCTTGCTGGAAAACAGGTAGCAGAGATCTGGGCTGGAAGTGTAGAAATGCTGAAAAAACCGTAGCCAAAAAGCAGTAGAGAAAATTGTGGTTACTCCAGTATTTCCATGACGTGAGCGTGCGCCGGAGGCTCTTCCGTGGGCGGTTAACCCCTGGCAGGCGGGGCTGCAGCCCAGCGCTGCCTGTGGGCAGCAGAGCTGCACAGGAGGCTCCTTATTCCCAACAGGATTAACGCTGATGGGTCTTCTCCACGCTGTGGCTTGGTGGGTGACTCGCCTTAGTCGAGCCGGTCATCTCGTGAACTCAGGGTCGCATTTGAGTCCAGAGTGTTGCTCTTTTGAAGAGATGCTGAATTAATCCTTGCCAGCAATTAGCCTCATGTCTATAACAAGCATTTTCTGGTTTGCTGTGGGAACCTCCCAGTTTTTGAGGTTTGGCTGCTCGTTATCACTCTATAAAAACCTTTTCTCTTTCTCACTCAAAGAGGTGGTGAGTCTGCGGTCAGGCTGTGGTTTGGTGGTGATCCCATCTGCCCGTGTGCTGCTTGGTCCAATACATCCCTGGACATTCAGGGCATGTGATGGCATCAGTTTGTGACCCGTGGTGGCTGAAATCTGAACTGTTGTACCTCTTGTTGAAGTCTAGATCTATACTAGTCCTAAATGTGTCACTGCTCTGGTCATCAAAATCCTCCTAAAATTTAAATGCTCAGAAATCTGCTGGATGTGCTGATGCAGGTCCCGGCTTTGTATCCTCTGGTCTTACATGAACCCATTTCAGATTATATTAATACTTATATATCCCATTTGAGATTTTATATATATGCTTTTCATTTGAGATTGTGTATGTATGTCCCATTTGAGATTATACATATGTGCTCCATTTGAGAGTATCCAATATCCAGTTTGAGATTTTTATATATATGCATATATGTAGCCCATTTGAGATTTTATATATGTATATAGTCTCCCATTTGAGATTATATATATATATGTCTTATTTGATAACCAACTAATATAACTTATTAACCCACTGATAACTTTTATATATATATATATATATGTTAAAACTTTTCCCCCCACACTAACATTTGCAAGTCACTGTGGAACACCTTCGAACACAAGACCCCTTTATGGAGGGAAAACAAACCACAGACAGTAAAAAGCTGTTTCTCCGTATCGGGAGCTGGCAGATCCCTGCTGAAGGGTGAAGGCACTCGAGGACGAGTGACAGGGCTCTGGTGGCCCGGCCCAGCCCGCGGCAGGGTCACGGTCCCCGTCGGAGGTGCGATGTTTTGGGGAGGAAATCCGCTCCTTGCTCTTGCGTGTCCCCTGTGCCCCTGGGTTCCTGCCCGCGGTATTTTTGCTTCGGATGTTTCCTGCTCTTTAACCACTCTGTGTGGCCGGGCCGGGCCGGGCCGGGTTCTCCGTCCCGGGAACGCCTCCGGTGCGCCCGTGTGGTGCCCAGAGCCAGCGGCTGCGCCTGGGCTGCGCCGAGGAGCTGCCTGGGAAAGCTGTCCCTTGTGCGGGGAGCGGTCCCCGCAGCTGCTCCGTGTCCTCCTCGGTGATGAATAGCCAAAACGCCTTTTTTCCTTTGGTTTTTTCCTTGTCTTTCTGGAGGAACCCCCTGGAGCGCTCGCAGAGCCTTCCTCAGAGCAAATGCAAGGCTGCGGGGTTTTTGTGTTAGATATTTGGTTTATTATACGGGTTTTTTTGTGGTTTTTTGTTTTTTTTTTTTGTTTAGATATTTCTTCTTCTGGTTTGGAAACAGTTTTCCTTGCATTTGTTGGTGATAAAAATCAGTTGTTTTGGGGGAAGGCTGTGTGGGTGGGGGAGATTCTCTCTTCTGCTTCCTTCGCCACGGGGAGTGAAAGCTCAAAGATCCTGGAGGAGGAAGGGAGCCGGGCAGTGACTCCGGGCTCTCTGGCCGTGGCCGAATCCCCAGGGATTTGCCCCGTACCACATCAGCGCAGCTGGAGTCTGCCGAGCAGGAGCCGCCCGCTCCCGGGAGACGGGCAGCCGAGGTCGGGATAACCCTCCCTTTACCTGCCTGTTTGCACTTTCCTTTTTCCATTTTGCAACCTCCCGAGTCAACAGAAGGGCTAAATTAAGGAGTATGTGGGGAGTGAGTGGAAAAGTAGAAATGAAAAAGGCTGGCTCAGCAGTGCAGGGCGGGAGAGGGGAAGTGATGGAGCTCTGTTCCTGGTCCGCCTGCTCCGGCCGTCACGGAGGGTTCCCCTCGGGTCATCTTTGGGGTGTCCTTTGGGGTTTTGCAGTTTTGCTGGGCTTTTCCATGCTTTGAGAGCCAGGGACCTTCTCTGCTCCCCTCCGGAGGGGAGTCCTGCAGGGACCCAGGAGGAGATGGGGCTGCTCTGCAGTGCTGGCTTAGGCCCATTCTGGGGTTCCTCTTCTATTTATAAAAGCCTAATTCAAATTATTCTTCCCTTATTCACACAAATATATTTATATATCCCTGTATATAGATATATATAGAAGATTTTATCCTTATGCACAAATATATGTTGGTATCATGTATGTATTTGTACAGATATGTATAATATTACATCTTTATAGTCATGCACACAGATATTATACATATTTGGAAGGAGATTATGAAAAACCCTAGAATGGACTCATATTTCCAGGGATCTCTGAGTATCTCACTCCAGGAAAGGAACTGCTTCAACTACACAGAAATGTGTGATCCTCAGAGAGTTCATCCATGAAAAGTATTAATTGTCCAACTTGCCCCTTTTTCCCATCCAGAAGAACAGATCTTTTCTATCCTACAGAAATTTTTTTCTTCTGATATAATCTAAACTAAGGGCAGGGTAGACTTCATTTTCCATGAAAACCCATCCAAGAGGATTGCTGAAAATAGACTGTGCTCTGAGAACAGATACCAGAAAAAGCCAAGGGAGGGGTGGGGGCAGGTCAGCTGGGGCAAGGAGTTCTGCAAAATAAATTAATGATTGATATTAACAGTTTGAGTTAAAAGCAGCTCATTAGCACCCGTGTGAGTCAGGGGATGCATCACCCTGTGGATACACTGGATATGTTTTATCATCCTGATTTTATTTACCATGGGGGATGGGTTGGGATGGGATGCCATGTTCAAACTTTGATACTCCCCACAGGTTTGCCATGGAAGAAGCATTTCCTCCAGAAAACAAACAAATGGAAAAAATACTCCAGCCCCACTCTCTCCAGACCACAGCCCACTGAGGATGGAGTTAAATCCCTTTGGCCCCGAGCTTGGGGCAGGGAACTCTTCCACCCCAATCTGGGTTTTCCTGATCCATAAATGCACAGCCCAGTTTGCTCCCTGGGGCTCGGCTGCAGGTGGCAGCAGGATTGATTAGAACACATGGATTAAAACATAGCAATTAAAACAAACATCAGCTTTTGGAGGGGTCAGCGTGAGCAGGTTCCTCATCTTGGCAGGGAAGGAGAAAAGATGCGGTTTGGATTTAAAAACAATATCCTGTTGTTCTTTTTGGGTTTTTTTTCCTTTTTAAAATTGGCACTGCACGTTTGGGGCTTTGTTTCAGTAACTTGAGTTACATTTGTAATATAATTTATTACTTCTGTTTCTTACTTATTTTTATTATTTATTGGTTTATTTTCCAAGACATGCAAATGTGATATCCTTGATGGCTGCTTGCAGCCTCATGGAAGTTTCTTGTCTCAGTGTAAAGGGATCTTGGAGCTGGTCCTTGGGGAGGCAGTTTTGGGGGATGCTGTTCCCCCATTGAGCACAGCAGCATTTGCTGTGTTCTGAGCAGCATCTCTCCTCCAGAATCAAATACATCCCTTTGGAAAAATGCATCCTAGTCTCAGTTTCTTACCTGGAGTCTTTTCAGCTCAAATACTTTTAGGAAAAATAGGATTTTTCTTCAATCCTTTAGGATTTTTAGAAAAAAAAATCCTGAACACGGTCCCACCTTGTTCTTTCCCAAGTCTTGCAGAATTCAGCTGAAAGGCTCAGCCCGATTTTGGTGCTGAAGTTCCTCCCTTGGGGTTTGCCCGGGGCTGGGCACTCTCTGAGCTGACCTGGCAGTGAGGGCATCGCTGGGGCTCCTGGCACTGCTGCCTCCACAGATCCCTGTGCTTGGTTTCCTAAACTGCTTCCAGCACTGCCAGGAAAATGTTATTAAGTTTTGTCACTGGGTGTTGGAGTCGCTGCAAGTGCCCAGTTTGTCCAGTGTGCCTGGAGAGGGTACAAATCCCCCACTGCACTGTACCATGGCCTGGCTGGGGCTTTTTGGCCACTGTGCTGGGTCTGGGGGTTGACTCTGGGTGGCAACTGAGTATCTCAGGGATGTGGGCAGCAGCCAGGGGCAGGAGGCTGCAGCAGAGCCCAAAACAATGAGAAAACATTACTGGCCAAAAATTCCCAATTTACTTAACACTTAGCTGAAAAATAAGGTTTAGGGTGATAAGGGAGGAAATAAAATGCTGTTTCTAGGGTGGAAGAAGAGAATATATTGAAGTTGCAGCATGTCCCTTGGTTGGGGTTGTGGTAATTTTGGCAGAAGGTTCCCAGATGAAGCAGAGTCACTCCCTTGCCTTTCCCTGCAGTTATGGAAAGGGTCCGCTTGAAGCAGAGGTAGGAAGAAGCAAAAAATACCCAACACAACCCCAAAACTAAAAAAACCCACCGCACTTTTAGCTTTATTTTATTCAAGCTCCTGTAGTGGTTGTGGGGTTTTTGGTTTGTTTTCTTCTTTTTCCAAAACCGTTACTATTTAAATGCAGATTTTTAGCTTTTCCACCCAGGAGCCGGAGCTGGAAATTCTTTCCACTGCGTTGGTGCAGGAGGGAACAAACCGCTGCTTTTAGTTTGCTCAAATAATCCATCCCTGGCTGGAGCCACGGGTTTCCTCCTTCCCGCTCCCTCCCACTCCCAAAGCGATCCCGGGATCTGCTGCGGGTGCTGATGGGGACACGGGTGGGGGGATATTGCTTAAAGTCCCGTTTGCCTAAGGTTTTTCCCTTAAATTTCTCCATGACTTTATTCTTGCAAACGCCACATGGGCACTGGAGTGGCAAACCCAAGTGGCAGCTTCATTTTTCAGAGCAAAATGGACAAAATCTTCTGTCCTTATTTTCCTGGCATTAAGAAAAGGAGGTGGGATATTGGCAGGGGGCCAGTTTGCTTTTCACTGTGGCATAGGAGGAGGATGCTCAGGGCTGAGCAGGGTTTGAGGCCCTGTACCAGGACCCCCTGCACTGCAGTGAAGGGAAGCTTGTGCTGCCAAACATTTTGGGGATGAGCCATTTCCAAGAATAAAGGAAGGGAAGTTTGGAGTGAGATGGATGAGGCATTCCTTATTTATTTCACACAGCTTCTTGGACCATTGGTCTGATGCCACACTCCCTCCTCCGTTCCTGTTTCCCTCTCCCTGGACAGGGGGGCATGGTGGTGGTGGCTTGTCTTTCAGCATAGGGATGTCATGTCTGATTTTCTGGGGAGAATGAGATAGTGTTGGGCTGGGTTTGCTTGGTTCTTTGCTGCTCTTGGGGGGCACATCCAGGATAACTGCATTTCCTAGTCCCTGACCTGCTGAGATGAGCTCAGCTGGCTAAAAAAGGAACAAATGAGCCTTTCAGCTTTCCCCCTCTGACTGCAGCAGTGGGGCTGTGGGTGCCTGGTGCCCCCAGTTCTCCACTGGGACCCTGGGGGATCGATGGGGGTGGGTTCAGTACCTGTGAGTTTGGAAGAGCAGTGTGAGGGTGGGATGAGCAGCTGGTTTGGAGCTCTGTCTGCCACAGGGGAAGCATTGTGACCCAAACCAGAAATTTTTGGGGCTGAATTTTTTGCCAGCCATTGATAGCGTCCAGGTGCCAGTGAGGAAAACGGTTGGATCGTTTTACCCTAAAGCATCGCCCGGAAAACAGCAAGGATGTTTCTGGCCCTTAAACCTCTGCTATCCATCTTCATGTGCTGCTCACCCACCCCAGGCTGCTGCCATCCCCAACTGGCCTGAAGTTGCTTGTTTTTGGGGCGGTGGATCCCCCAGCCAGAAGGGTTCTGGGCTTTTGCAAAGTGCGGGGCACGGCTGGAGCAGGGATGAGCGCTGGAGAATTACAGGAACAGCAAACCACTGGTGTTTGCCATGGGAGGGAGGTTGTATCTCATTTATTTTATCTTCCTGATGCCTTTTGAAGCAGCCCCAAACGAGCAGCTGTCACTGGTGTAAGCAAACCTCACCCGGCACACAGGAAAAAGCAGCTGTGAGGCAATAGGCAAATAAGGTGCTGGGGCTGGAGGGCCTCCCCACCCACGGCACACCCAGAGCCACCACTGCCTTCACTCTGGAGGGGAAGGCACAGGAGGAGACCACCCGTGGCTTTGGGACCAGCTCCTTGGGGGTGGTGGACAGGGGAAGGGCTGAATCCTCTGGGAGCAGGTTGTGGTACAAAGCAGAGCTTGGCTGTGTTCACTCTCACAAGGATGGGGATGGATACCCCATCCCTGGAAGTGTCCAAGGCCAGGTTGGACAGGACTTGGAGCAACCTGGGATAGTGGAAGGTGTTCCTAAGCAGCGGGGTGGAACAGGATGATCTCTAAGCTCCCTTGCAACCCACACCATTCCGTGATTCTCTGCTCCCAGTGCTGTGCCTGCACCCACGAGGTGCTTTTTAATGCAGGGTTGGTTCCTGTGTGCCTCGGGTCGCAGAGGCTCGGCACAGCTGGAGATGCTGGTTGCTGCAGCGCCGTGGGCTCGCTGCTCCCGCTGCAGCTGTGCCCGGCCGGGGCTGTGGTTTCCAAGCGTGGGTGCTTGGGGTCGGTGACCCCCTGCCAGGGGGTGCCCCGGGGCAGCCCCTCGCCGGCTGCGTCTCGGATGGCTGCTGGGCTGTTGGGGCTGAACGCACGGGGCTTTTCTGGTGAAAGGCTAAGTGAGCTTTGGGGTGTGTTTGTTCCCCATCTTGGGGCAGTAGCGTGTGGTAGCAGTGGGGATGCGGGTCCAGTTCCAGCTGCCGGAGGCAGAGGGTGAGGGAGGTCAGGCAGGAGCTGAAGCAGGCGCCCTTTTTTAGCTGCACCCTGAGGGTGCCACTCTTCCCGAGCAGAGCCACCTCCTGCCCTGGCACATGGGCAGAGTCCCGGCAAGATGGGAGGTGCAGGGCCGGCTCCAGGGCTGCAGTGGCACTCGGGAAGCTGCGGCGGGGAGCTGTGCAGAAAGGGAAGTGGTGTGGGTGAGTTTAAGTCATACACAGCCAGGCACTTGGATCACTGTGTTTTGTCCTCTGGGAGCATCAGGGAGCATTAGCACCATTAGGCTTTGAGTGTTTGTTATCCCAGATATCGCTAAAACACCCAGGATTAGCTCGCAAATGCTGATTTTCACACTTCTCACCTCGAGGATGAGAAGCAGCCCCACGCCCCACCCTCGAGTGGGATTTATGGGCTGAGTGTGTGTTAAAACACCCCGGTAAAGCCTGTCCTGGTCGTGCAATCCAGCAGTTTTGGGGAGTGGTGGTGTGTGGTGCTGGCTGTCACCGGGGGTGAAGCAGAGCAGATGTCCCTCCAGGATGGGATCCTTCCCATGCAGCCGGCCCTGGGAAAGGCAGCCAGTTAAAAAAACAGTTTATCCTGCCTGCTGTCTTGTGGGATGGTGGAAGGATCCCAGAGCAGCCCTGCCTGGGTTCCTGCTTTATGTCACAGGGCAGGAGCTGCTCTCCCAGCTGGGGTTGTTTTAGGGTTTTCTTACTCTTTTCACTACTATTTTACTGCGTGTCAGTGAAGTCCAAAGAAATTGGATGCATCCTTTATTTTGCATATCCATTTCCCCTTCCTTGCATATGGGAAAAGATATTAAAGACAGGAAAAACAAATGTGTTTACAACATAGAAATACAGCTTGAATTAAGTTATTTACAGCAGAAAGCTGGGCCTGGGCATGATGCTCATCATTGTTCCCCAGTGGGCATCAGGCTCCTCCCACATCATTTGGGGGCAGAAGTGTTTCCCATAAGGGAAATCTGATTTTATCCAAGGGAAGCTCCTGAAATGGTGAGGAAAAATGGAATTTCAGTGTTCACCCTGCAGGATGTTTGCTGATGTGGATCGCACCCTGGACCTGAATGTGCACCAGGGGTTGCTTTGCCATGTGCTGGCCAGTGAGAGTGTCACCTGGTGCCTCACTTTCCCCCAAAGCAGAGTGGGATGCAATACCTCAGTGCAGGATGGAGAAACACCAGCTGCTGTAGGGATGTGCTCCAGGGATTTTTGCTCCTGTTACAGCAGGAGAAACTCAAACGTTTCCTTGAAGCGCCCCCAACGCCACCCTGTCCCAGTTTGTGTTTGCTTTGGCTGGGAAGCGGGGCTGGGTCTCCCCGGGGACACGGAGGCTGTCACAGAGCCCCGGGGCAGCCGCCTGTGCCTGTGCTCGTGGGTGGCACCAGTGTTTATTTACCTTTTCATCACCTGATTACCGTGCCCTGCCATGTTGCAGGCGCCAGCCCGTGGGCTGCCAGCCCTGTTTGAGTTGGCAGGAGCTGGAGATTAACCTCCTGCTAAAATAGCCCGACGCCAGCCCCACGTCTGCCTGGGGAGGCCGGGCTCCTTGCATGCCCTTAGAGCATCTTGTATGGCTATTTTGCAGTCTGGTATGGGCCAACGTCACCACATGACGTGATGGCACAGCGAGGAAAGATGTCGTGATGTGACAAGCTCAGAGCAAGTTGCAAATGCTCAGCAGTCCCTGGAGCTGTGGATGTGTCCCTGGAAGGCAAAGCCCTCTGAGGTGGTGGGACTGGGGGTGCCTTCACTCAGAGGGGACGGTGCTCTTTTGCTGGTGGGAATGGCCCTGTGACATCCAGGCTCCCACTGCCCCTTTGGATATCTCCACTTTCTTGGCTCTGCTCTCCAAAGCTGCGATGCAGAAGAGCAGGAGCAGAGGAACCGCAGATGTGTCCACACACTGCAGGTCTTGTGATGGGACTGCTCAGCTGGGGGAGCTGGATATTTATGGTGCATGTGGGTGACCCATTTTGGGATTCCCTGAGCCACCATTACCGCTTTCCACCCTTGATGGTGTCACTGCATTTGTGTTCTGGCTGTATCAGGGAGCTTGTGCCCAGAGTGGGATTTCTGTGCTGAGCCACTGTCCAAAGAAAGGGGCTATTCAGGTGCCAGCCAGGAGTTTCCATTTCACCCTGTTTGCACTCACCATGTTGTCCCAAGGGAATAGCAGATTTGGGATTTGGCTGGTTCCCTGCCTGTGGCAGGTTTCCTGGCCGGATGGGACATGGCAGCACTGCTGGTGCCACGGGGCTGACTCACATCGAACTTGAGTGTTGGTGAGTAGCAAACCCTCTTATTTCTAGTGAGACTTCGGATGTGACAGGAAGAAGCTCCAGCTCCAAACCTTCCTGTTTTCTAGTGTGTTTTTATCAGTTCAGACCCAAAAATATGGGCTTTTTGTGACTTTCTGCTCTTTTTCTCTGGGTGTTTGGTGCTGAGCTGCCACATGAACAGTGGTGGAAGGAGTCACTGATAGCAGGGAGCTGCCTGGTTATCACCATACTCAAAATTGGGGTTTTGGGAGGTGCCTGCAGCAGCATTGCTGTGTTTGAGGTTTGGTGACAGCGATGGCGCAGTGTCACTCTGCCACTGCGGTGTTTCAGCTGCCTACCCCAGTGCACGTGTTTCCTGAGTTCACAGAAACCCGTTTTCGTGCTTTAATCAAGATCTCATGCAAAGTCCCGGCTCTGTGAACGGCGTTGCTGCCAGTCTGCATGCAAACACGGTGTGGGAGAAGCACTGAGAGCACTGTGGTGTTTCGAGTGGCTGCTCAGGGTGGAAAATCACCCCTGGGCACCCCGGCTGAGCCAAGGCCTGTGGGACCCCCAGCTGTCTCCCCCAGGGCACCTGCCTGCCCTTAGCCCTCCTACCTTGCATGCTTGCACCCTTAAAAGTGGAGTCTGGATGGAAATAGCAGCAGCAGATCTCTTCTACTTTTAATTTTGGAGGCTCTCTGGGCTGGGGAGAGGAAGCTGGGGGTGGAGAGGAGCTGGCTGTGAGAGGACAAGAGCCACTTTGCTCTGACACGCTCTGTAGAGCGATTTGAAACGCTGAAGCTGCTCCAAGATTAATTTTTTTTTTTTGCTATAAAAATAATTATAGGCATTATGTCCTGGTCTGTGTCTCACAGGGGCAGGGGATCAGAGTAGCCTGACCCAGGGGGGACGTGGGTTTAAAACAACTCATAGTGGGTGTGTCTGTGAGCACTGAGGAGCTGGTACAGTTTGAAGCATGAACACATTCAGGCTTCTTGTTTTCACTGGTTGGTTTAGTGAAGGTGGGTTTGGTCTGGGGTTTTTTTCATTCCTCTGAATGAAAATAGGTGATGGAAAACACATGAGCAGGTTTCACTTCCTGCTCTCACTTAGGGCTCCACGCTGGGCATGTTGGAGACAGCCACAGTGGTGGGGCATCAGTGTCTGCCTCGGGCTGATTCCTCTTGGACTCATCTGGTCCCTTATTCCCTCCCAGAAACACAAGGAGTTGGAGAAACATCTTGTTTATCATAGAATTGTTAAGGGTGGAAAAGACCTCCAAACTCATTGAGTACAACCATTAACCCAGAGCTGCCACCTGTTTCTTGTCACCCCCATGGGGGTGCAGAAGTATTCTGAGAGATCTGGGGAGAGGAGAAGGCTCTGGGGAGACCTTAGAGCCCCTTCCAGTGCCTAAAAGGGCTACAAGAGAGCTGGCTTTGGACAAGGGATGGAGTGACAGGATAAGGGGGAATGGCTTCTTGCTGCTGACAGAGTGGTTGGGAAGGTTAGATGGGACATTGGGAAGAAATTCTTCCCTGTGAGGGTGGCGAGGCCCTGGCACAGGGTGCCCAGAGCAGCTGTGGCTGCCCCATCCCTGGAAGTGTCCAAGACCAGAGTGGATGGGGCTTGGAGCAACCTGGGACAGTGGAAGGTGTCCCTGCCCATGGCAGGGGTTGGAACAAGATGAGCTTTAGGGTCCCTTCCAACCTAAACCACTCTGGGGTTCGAATGGATGCAAATGGAGACAAGCACCCGTGAGCCACCAAAAATCAGGGGGGTCACTCCTGAGCCCTCCCTGGGTGCAGACCTTACAGTCCTGGGCCCAACCTTGCCCACAGCAGGGCCAGCACATCCCTTGCTACCCAGGAGCAGGAGGATTCCCTTGCAGGGTACCAGGGTTTGTGCATTGTCCAGCAGGACCCGTCGGTGCATGCGAAGGCAACGGTCACCTCCTGGGGATGTGGGAATCTTGGACAAACTGTGATGGGTGTTTGGGAGCCCTTGGGTTTCTCTCAGGTTCTGCAGGTGACTGGGCTTGGGTTTGGCTGGGAGCAGTGCGGATGGAGGTTCTGCACCCACTGGGGTGGGTTCAGGAAGACAGCTTGGAGCAGCTGAGCATTGGCCTTGGATTTGTTTCCTAGAGCATTGCAGGCTGTAAAGTACAACAGATTAATAGGAAACATGGTCTGAAAGTTACAGTCCCCAGTGGGGCTGTATTGGGTTTCTGGCAGGGCATTTTATGGGATGGTTGGGCTTCTGTGTCTTGGATTTGGAGAGGGCAGCTCCTGAGGAGTATTTTTTTAGGCAGGCTGAGTTTAGGAATAAATGCTGCCGGAGCCACTTGCAGCAGGGAAATGATGTTTCCAGGGCTGCTCGCTTGGTGTTGGACTGAGAAGTTTGAGGACAAGCTGCCTTGATGTGGGAATATGTGCAGAAAAATTTGCATTTTGGGGTGCTGAGTGAACTGCTGGGCATAAGGGAGGGGATTGCTAGTCTGGGTCCAAATCACTAATTATCTTGTTATTTTTATCATTTTTTGCTGTATTGCGCTCCTTGGGCTGCTGATGAAAACCCACAGAGCTCCCTGCAGAAGAAGGTAAGTCATGGGCTGGAGGTGGCAGTACATGCCTTGAGTCTGGGTAGAATGTGCTAGGGACGAGGAAGAGGGAATCTTTGGGGTTCTTTAATCTTGATTTTAATCCCAGAGAAAGCTGGGCTGACAGCAGAGCTTCTCTGTGATAGTGAGGCTACCTTTGTGAATAGAAACACAGAGGATTTGGTTCCAGGAGTTAAAAACAGAGCCAGTAAAAGCAGGGCAGTGCCAGAAATGAAAGCATTTCATTTTGGAGAGAACCCCCTACTGCAATGCAGCATGTCCTCACCAGTACCCATGGCCATGGGGCACTGGAGCAGCCCTGAAGCAAGCAGGGATGGCGTTCTGTGGGTCTTAGGGCCTCAGTGGTCTAAATTACCTGTCCTCTGGGGATTTTTTTCAGCACTGACTGTGCTTGGCTTCATGTTTTCCCACCAGGAAAGTCCCTCTGGGAGTTGGTACTGGAGCAGTTTGAAGACCTACTCGTCCGCATCCTTTTGATGGCAGCTTTTCTATCCTTTGTAAGTACCCAGAGCTTGGGGTGGCACCTTCTGGGGCACATAGGGCCTCAGGTGACATCCAAAGAGGAAAGGAGGGCAGGTGCCTGTGGGACGAAGGAGATGCAGCAGCAGAGCAGTGGTTTCTATGGAATAGTGGCAATATCACTGCATCTGCTTAAAGATGGGACTGGAGGATTTTTCAGTGATGCTGATCTGTCCAAAAGTGATATCAAACAACTCCCTGGGCTGCTTTCTGTTTATGCGGGGCTGTTCCAGGCTGATGATTTGAGCCTGGTTTGCAGTGCCCCAGTGCTGAACTGTCAGTTCAGCTTTGCCCACAATCTACATTGGGAGCAACTCTGCGTGAGGAGGTTTCCCATTGAGCTGCTGGAGAATGATTGATTTTTTTGAGTGTAGTCAGTGTGTTTGGCAGAGATGGCAAAGCTGAGACTCCTGTCTCTTCCATTTGGATGTGACTCATGGGGGGATGAGGGGGAAGGCTGGTCCCTTGGGGGGTTTAACACATTCCCAAGACAACATGCAATGAAGCGAATGCAGGTAAAGCAGGTGTGAGCCCTGTGCCAGAGGTCCTTGTGCCTCTGTGACAGAGCAGAGAGGTGTTGCTGTGTTGACACAGCGGAGGTCGATGAACAGTTAAATGGAGTGGAAATATTTGTGTGTGTGCTTCATCTGTACTATGGTATGAGGCCTTTGTGGGATGGAGAGGGGGCTCAGGGCGGTAGAAGCCCCAAGGTCAGTCCCTGCTCTGCAGAGCTGCTCTTACTACACTGATTACTCCTGTTGCATCACTGAGCTTCTGCCTGGGAGGGGCTGCAGTGCTGCCTGGTCTCCCCACTCATCAGCTCACAGCCATGGTCTCCCCACAGGTGCACTAAACGCAAAGAGAGAAGCTTTCCTGGTGCAAACACTCATCCAGGCATTGCATGGCTGTTTGCTCCAGCCCCACTTGTTCAATGCATTAGGTTATCCCAGCAGAGGAGTGGAGGCTCCAGCAGTGGGATCTGACAATTCCACTCTTTGACCAAGCCATGTGGCTCTGGCCACTTCTGGGTTGTTTCCTCTCTAGCGAACACCAGCTGTTGTTTGGCTCTTGTTTCCATCATTCTTCTTAAAATGTTGCTGCTCTTGTTTGAACCACATTGTGCTCCTTCTTTTCTCTTGCCACCAGATCCTGGCCTGGTTTGAAGAAGGAGAGGAGACCACGACAGCGTTTGTGGAGCCCATTGTCATTATCATGATCCTGATTGCCAACGCTGTGGTGGGTGTGTGGCAGGTAAGGCACAGCCCCTCGCTTGCCCCCAGGCTCTCTGCTCCACGTGGCTGAGATCCTTCGTCTAAAGGTCTGGTTGCTTCATGCCCTTGGAAACTCATTTTGCAAAGGTCAGTTTTCATGTTGGCCATGCTTCCCCATGCCCCTGCACAGATGCTCAGTTGCTGGCTGCCTCTTGGCTTGTTCCTTCAGTCTTTCTTTGGCAATTTTTGCAGGTTGGAGCTTATCTTGGCAGTTATCCAGGCAAAAACTGCTTGTCTCCTGGCCAGGGCCAAATGCATTTTCCCAGGGAAGCTCTTTGCCCTGTCGACCAGACAGCCACAGTGGCTGCTGCCGCTCGCCTCGCTGTGTCCCTGCTGGGGGATGAGCAAACGCCTCAGCTAGCGATGCTCCTCTTTTGTATCTATTCATTATCAGGCCATTTATTTATCTTCAGCTTGATCTGAGGTGGGGTTCCTGGATGGGGAAAAATACAGTTGGTTGGGATACGCTGCTTCCCAAACCAAGAATAAGATGATTAACCCCAAAGGTCCAGGCAATGTCCAGGATCTGGCGTGGTTTAAACCAGCAGGAATCATTTTGCAGAGGCTGAAGAAGACGTGGCGCTTGTCCCATCCATGGTGTCAGTGGATTCCAAAGCCAGGGCCGGGGTTTGGGTTTTCCTGTCTTTGCAGTGTGTGGGGAAGGAGCCTGCTGGCACCAGCAGCCCCACCACCTGCAGCTCTGCTCCTCTCTGCTTGCAGGAGAGAAACGCTGAGAGTGCCATCGAGGCCTTGAAGGAGTACGAGCCCGAGATGGGGAAGGTGATCCGCGCCGACCGCAGCGGGGTGCAGCGGATCCGCGCCCGCGACATCGTCCCTGGGGACATCGTGGAGGTGGCAGGTACAGTGCCATCACCCCAGGGCATGGGGTCAGATGGGGAGGTGGTACTGGCCAGGAGCTCCCCCCAAAGCTTCACCCTGCCAAGGCTTTGCCTGAGCATCAGGCAGTAGAGAACAGCAGAGAAAAAAAGTATCCACTTCTGATGCAGATTTTGTGTCTCGGGAGGGTTTCCCCTTTTTCTGGAAGAACTAGAAGAACTTTAAATTTTCCACCAAGATTCCCTCTCTCTGGAAGCAGCTCTCCCACACACATCCCCAGATGAGGCGTGGGTGAAGGGCCAGTGCTGGGTGCTGCTGCAGGCAGCCTGTGTGGGGAGGCTTCCTTAGAACTGGGGCTGGTTATCTGGGGAGGCTGAGAGGCAGAGGGGACAGCTGCAGGGTGCTTTTGCCTCTGGGTGGGCTGTACCGCCCAGCCCTTCTGTTGGGGCTGTGCATTCAGCAGAGCATGTCTGGGGGTCTGCTGCCTGCCCCAGCAGAGCTGAGGAGGATGCATTCCAATTATTCCATTTTGTTTGTTCCTTAAATGATGTCGTAAACCCCCAGAGCCACAAAACTAATCCTCTCCTTTCCTCCTTGTGGCCCTGCTGGTGGAAACATGCTGCAATCCCTCCCGTGCCCAGCCAGCTCACTGTTATTTATGTCTTCCAGTTGGGCTTCAGCTGGAAGGTGAACATAAAAATAATGCAGGGAGGATCAGCCAGGTCCAGATCCTCAGCTGGGCGAGCTGGCAGCGCTCCCAAACCAGCTCTGGCAACACAGTCCGGCTGCTGACCTGGCCTTTAATTAAATTAATGAATTATTAATAAAATTCTGCCATCTTTCCCCAAATCAAGTGCATACTGCCTGCCCATCAGCAGCCCAATATTACTTTTTAATGGCACAATCAGCATTGCGACTGGAACAGAAAGAGCCGAGCTCCCTGGAGGGGTTTGCAAATTATGAGCAAATTGTGGATTTAGGAGGCTATGGAAAGTGGTGAGGGTGCTGTCAGGTGCCTGATAGGAAAGCACACCAGGAGGTGTTCAAAAGCTTTGAACCTGTGGTGGGCACCCAGGTGATACCCTGGGGACAGTGTGACAACACAGGCAGGAGGGACTGGCTGCTGTTTGCATGTGCAAATGCAATAAATTTGGCAGCAGGGAGCAGGAAACCTGTTACACTGAGGCGAGGAGGGAGGACAGTTGGAAATTGGCAGGCTGCTTAAACCCAGCTGAGTTTTGCCCTTTCGTGACGAGGCCATGGAGGTGAGTCCTGGTGCAGGCAGCTTTTGCCTTTCCCAAAAAGTGCAGGCAGAGCATCTCTTTGGGAGCTCCATCGGTTGCTGTGACCCCTGTGGTGCTTGGGCAGTGCCAGTGGCCATAGCCAGGCAGTGCCCTCCTGTTTTCCTCTTTCCCGTGGGAGACTTGTGGTGCTGGGGGGATCAGCACAAGTTCAGTACCTGGCTAATGGCCAGGCCAGGTCTGTCCTGTGCTGTGGGATAGTAAAGCACCGTGCACCCTGGAGCAAGTGCCACCCCTGTGGCACCAGGGCTCTTTCTGTTCCTGGATGCTGCACGAGTCTTCCTGTGCAGGTTTAGCTCATGTCTGCAAGTCCTCCTGCCTTCCCCGGGGGAAGAGGAGCTCTTTGCTCCCTCTAAGATGCTCCAGCCCCCTTGAACAGACTCAGAGTCTGAGTCTGTGCATGAAGTGGATGTTTTGGAGGTCTGTGCTGGCACCCCCCAGCTCAGTGTCCCCCAGATAGGTGTGACAGGGAGCAGGGGAGGTCTGGCTGGATGGCAGATGTTGCTGCAGCATCGTGGAGCGCTGGGATCTGCCACTGGAATAACTGGCTGGGTGGTGGAGTGGTGCCAGCCCCCTCCCGCTGCACTGGGAGGGTTTATGAGCCCCGGGAGGAAGCGCTCGTTAAAGTCTGGGATTTGAGGGCATCGTTAGCAGCCAAGCCGGCAGTGTTGTATAAGGGCTGGGAGGGGCTGGGAGCCAGGGCTCCCTCGGCCTCAGTATTTCCGAAGCGTTGGAGTGTGGTTGTGTCCAGCCGATAAGGGAGCAGGAGGAAGAGCCAGGAGGAAGAAACCCAGCAGGAAAAGCAGCTTTAAATGTTTTTTTTTTAAAGAAGCACCAGTGCCTTGGAGGGTGGTGTTGGGTGGCTGGCAGCGGATGGGGCAGCTTTCACCTGTGCCCACTGTGCCATGCCAGGAGAGCCAGGGATGGTTGTTTGTCTTGGACACGGAATATTTTCCACTGTCAACAGCTTCCAGTCAGCCCAGAGAAACCTGAAGCAGGGTCAAGACTGGCATTAGGAAGCTCAGACTGCTCCAACATGGGGATGTTATGGGTTTTTTACAGGAAAGAGGCAATATGGGGGTGCAGGGGGAGTTTGCAGGGAAGAGGAGAGACAGGGATGTGGTGGGGAAGGGAATGGGCACAGCAGGCAGGGCACCACCAGGGTTTGGCTGGGGGCAGACTTGTAAATTATGGACAGACAAAATTAAGCTTTAACAAAGCTTTAAATGCAGAATTGAGGTATCCCAGTGCAGGACCCTTTGCCAGGGGCTGGACCCCTCATTGCTCCAGGGTGCTGCTGTGCACCTGCACATGGTTGATGTCAGTTTGGGGTTTGCCATCCCTATTCCCGGGGTGTTGGGTGCTGCCAGTCCCACCTGACGGAGCTGCTCTGCTCTTGTCCTTGCAGTTGGTGACAAGGTGCCAGCGGACATCCGGATCATCGAAATCCGCTCCACCACCCTGCGGGTTGACCAGTCCATCCTCACAGGTGCGTGTGGGCCTCACGGAGCAGAGGCAGCTTCCTTCGGCCGTCTTCCTGGAGGCAAATTTTGGAACTGATGCTGGAATAAGTGCTTTGCTGGGGTGGGAAATGGGTGGGAGAGCAAGATTTAGATGATGCTTTGAGGACCTTCCCAGGTCCTCAAAGTCACGGCATAGGTGAGTTGTGTCCGGTGCTTGGGTATCCTTCCTGCAGAACACAAGCCTGGGGCTTTCCTGTGTGACATGTGGGGTTTGACATCCCCATGGTGGGTGTTTGGATAGTTTGGTGGCAGAGAGCACTCTGGGGTGTGTGATGCAGGCTTGGGACAGGGATGAGCTGAGGCTGGAGAGGGAACATGGGTGGTCCATCTCTCCCCTCTTGTCTTGGCAGGGGAGTCTGTGTCAGTGATCAAACATGCTGACCCCATCCCCGATCCCCGGGCTGTCAACCAGGACAAGAAGAACATGCTTTTCTCCGTAAGTCCCTTACACCTGTCTCCACCTCTCCTGTGGTTTTCCAAAGTGCAGAGGCTGGTGGATGGGGGAGATCTTGAGCAGAGAAAGGGAGTGCATGCATAAGACCTGAATCCATAAAAAGAGCCCCAAATCCATAAAAATAAGAACCTGCTTCATTTAGATTTCATTTGCGCTGTGGCACATAAAGCCTTTAAATACCTTGGGCAATCTCAGAGCACTAGTTTTCCATCATGTAGGATGCATTATGGATGGGGAAGAGGTTTGTGGTTGAGCCTGCAGCTATTGAAAATTTGGGTTTCCTCCTTTCTTGAGCTCTTCTCAGGCAGAAGTCAAGTCCTTGAGGGGTTACAGCTCTCAGGAAGGGCTTCCTATTCCTTAGGGTGGGTTTATATAAAAATCCAGGATGTCCCATTTTCCTCTTAACCAAGAGATCTCATGTTCTCCTTTCACAACGAGCAACCCATTTCCCTGCTCAAACCAAGAGGTTTCATGCCCGCATATCCACTCTGCCCCTCTCCTCCCCTCCCAGGGCACCAACATTGCAGCTGGGAAGGCCGTAGGGATCGTTATTGCAACAGGGGTGTACACCGAGATCGGGAAGATCCGAAACCAGATGGTGGAGACCGAGCCCGAGAAGACCCCCTTGCAACAGAAGCTGGACGAGTTCAGCCAGCAGCTCTCCAAAGTGATCTTCCTGGTGTGCATCGCCGTCTGGGTCATCAACATCAGCCACTTCAGCGACCCCGTGCACGGCGGCTCCTGGTTTCGGGGGGCCATTTACTATTTCAAGATTTCGGTGGCGCTGGCGGTGGCCGCCATTCCCGAGGGCCTCCCGGCCGTCATCACCACCTGCCTGGCCCTGGGCACGCGCCGCATGGCCAAGAAAAACGCCATCGTCCGGAGCCTGCCCTCGGTGGAGACGCTGGGCTGCACCTCCGTCATCTGCTCCGACAAGACCGGCACCCTCACCACCAACCAGATGTCCGTGTGCCGGGTGAGAGCCGGGTGGGCTTGGGGTCTGGAGGTGCAAGGGGGATGCTTAAGAGCACCCCATCCTATGGTGATGGGCTCTGTGTCCTCACCCGAGTCGTGTCGTGTTAGGAATGTGGGGGTGAGCAGGGAAGAGGGGCTATAGGAAGCCCCGAGGTTCCCCTGGCCAGGTTCAATAAGGATCAGGGCTTCTCTTGGCTTGGGGGTAATTAGAAAACTCACTTTTATCAGCACACCATTGTGGAGGTGCTGTGTTGCAGTTTCATTTCAGGGGTCACTTTCCAGGGAATGTTTCTTCCTGCTGGGCTGTGACATTGAGACAGAGCTCTTGGAGATGCTGATGCAATCAGCCTCCTCTGCTCTCTTGCTCTTTTTCCCCTGTTTTTATCCAAACCAGTGAGAAATCCTGGACCATGCAAAATTACAAATTCTGGACCCATGAAAAGCATTTCTGATGGAGGGAGCCTTGGGGTGGTTTGGTGAAGAGTTTGAAGGTTCCTCATCTACCAGAGAGTTTTGCTCCCACATGCCTGGCCATGTGGAGAGGTGACTTGTTAGGAAAGCCTGGACCATCTGAGTATTTCTCAGTTTCCCCATTAATCCATGAGTGTCGGGAAAGCTTTTTACATGGCTTTGGCGCGTCGTTTTTATAGGAGAACCTTGGAAAATGTGTTACTGTGGGAAGAAAAGGACCTGGCCAACGTCCCTCCTCTCTGACACGCAGATAGTGTGCTGGGAAGCTGTGACAGTGCTGCAAACTGGCCACAGGCTTTGGCCACTGGTTAGTTCAGCACAAACTGCAGATGACTGGAAATGTCTGGTATTTCTGCCCAGTAAATGATACAGAACAAGACAGGGCTGGAACCAAGCAGGGAGCAAAGTGCCCATGTCTCGCATGAGGAGGAGGTTCCCACCAGCCCCTTTTTCAGAGCCAGTGATGCAGTGAAGCAAGGACCGGGGTGGCCCCAGTGCTTGGGGTCTCCTGAGCTCTGCCCACTGCAGGAGGAGAAGGAGGAGTGACCATGCCTTCCCAAAACACTTCCTACTGGAGAGTCTGTTCCTTGAACTTGGAGAGAAGTGCCACCATCCCCTGCAGTGTCACACAGGAGAGTCAGGATGGTGATACTGAGGCAGGGAGAGGGACAGAGTGGGGCAGTGGCACACAAGGGTTTTGGCATCAATTGTCATTTGCAGAATGAACTCAGCAACTTTGCAAGAAAAAAAAAATTCAATTCAAAAGTCAAAGTATCCTCCAGCCCATCTCCCCACAACCCCATTCCAATATCTGTTTATTCACTTGACTGGATCCTGGCTCCCAGGGCACAATACTGGGAGAAGGGCTGGCCCCAGGACACACAGCCAGGGCTGTTAATGTTTAATGGACAGGGATTCCCGTGCTGACGTGGGCAGGACGGGGCTGCCGGGGCCCTGTGAGCAGCAGGTGGGTCAATATTTGTGCTGGGCAGCCGCTGGCATGTCCGGGACACGCTCCTGTGCCAAACAGCCCGCTCAGCCATGGGGGTGAACAGCCAGAAAAGCCTATCAATAACCTGGGAAAATGTATTAATTGAGTGTGATTTCATTAACTTGCCCATTAATTGGGTGAGCACAGCTGCTCGGCTGCAGGGCCTGCTGCTGAGCGGGGCCTGCTCACTGTCTCACTGCTGGCATCGGGTCTGTCGAGCTGTGAAGTGGCTCTTGAAAGGCTTCAGGTCTGGTTTCAAACCCTCAGCGGTGTCTCTGGGTCCCACCCAGTGCTGGGGTCTTGTGGCCAGGGTGGTGTCTGAGNTGGTGTCTGAGCCAGCACAGCAGGACAGACATCGACCCCAGGTGGTCAGCAGGGGTGAAGCTGTGCCCCCCAGAGCCCCCCAAAATGAGGTGCTTTGTGCTGGGGACCTTGTCCACCCAGGATGGCTGAGACTTTGGTGCTTTTGCTCTGACCTCAAGTCCACCCAAGGTTACAGTTACAAAGCCACAAACCCGCTTAGTAAATCAGAGTAAAGCTGTGGTTCGTGTCACTGTGTGGTCAGCTGGGGGTCTTTGAGGTCACCATCTCCCCCAGCCCAGGGCATAGAGGAACCAGGAACAGCCTTCTCCCACCCATTAAATAACCATGGAGCTGAGAGCACCGGGAGCCTGGCAGGAGGAGAAGGGGCACAGAAGCATCACAGCTCTCTCTGCTCTCACATGTTTAAATCACTCTCTTAAAACTTGCAGCACCCTTTTATGCATCTGACCTTAACTTTCCAGGAAGGTGGCACTTCCAAGTCAGGACCCGAAGCAGAAATGTGGGCTCGGAGGGGGGGGAAAGCTGCTGGCACCCTGTGTCTGGGAGAAGGAGGTGATTAGTGATACTTGGCTGTCTCTGAGATGGCTGCTGGTGTTTTGGGGAGCAAGAGCAGAAAGGGGTTTATTTTCCACAAAGCTTGTAGCAAAGCCTGGATGTGCAAACTCCCATCCCTGGTGCAGCTGCCCAAGAGCTGTGCAGGCACTGTTTGCTTTGCAGTCTCCAGGGCACTGTGCCTTGGCCCAGCACTGTTGGCTGTCTAAACCTGTCACTGATTACTGGGAGACCTGGCTGGAGGTCCCCGGGGGCTGTGCCGGTTGCCAGTGGGTGCCTGTTGGCTGGGGCTGCTTCCAGTGCAGGAGGAAAATGATGCTGATCCGTGGGTTGATTGATGGAACAGTGACTCATGATTACAGTTCTTACAATTCCAGACAGCAATCCTGCCTTGTCTGCCTCTCAATGAGTAGTTCCTTTAAAGACACTACAGAAAATACAGAGCAGTGGAGATGAATCCTTCACACCTGTCTTCCCCACGAGCCCACAGCTCCTGCCGTGTGCTGCTCCAGGGAAGGTGCATCCATGAGTGCCCCTTGCTCCCTACAAATACACACCAGCAGCATCCAGCTGTGATACAGCACCGAGGCTGGGCGGATCAATGGGACAGGAGAGGAGGAGTGATGCTGGAACCCTTTGGGAGAAGGGTGCACTCTTCATGAGCATGTAGTAACATTTTCCTTCCAGCCTCTCTGTTGCATTAAAACCCCAAATCACTTTAAAAGGTTCAGGGCAGGGGGAAGCCCTGGGGTGCTGCTGGCTGCGTTCCCCTGGCTGGGTGCTGGAGCTGCTGGTCACTGTGCAGTACAAGAGGCTGGGCAGCCCCTCTGTGAGCCGGACTTGGAAGCAGCCCCCAGCTGAGCTGCACCCACAGCTCTCCCACCTCCTTCTATTGCTCCTAATATTATTTATATTATTTTTGTGATGGAAACTTTAGTTCTGCTCTTAACGTCTTAAGACACAGCTATTTCCTCTGGACTGTTTCCACTGCCCACAAACCTGCCCACTTC